>CM035418.1:3250773-3255773 GCA_020310875.1 Ceratopteris richardii
TAGCCATCATCCACACAAGTATGTTTCAAGAAGAGGTGGACCACAACGTGGAAGGGGTGGTGGATCCTCTACCACTCAAAGAGATCATCCAATCGTTCAAGAGGAGTGGGAGCAAGAGTTGGCCTCATCTTCTAGTGGAGGACTTGGGACAAGAGATTGTTGGTATTGCAACTACATTTGGACATACAAAGTTTGATAGTACATCTTAATGGGCTAACACATTCGATGATGAGCCAATAGAAGATGTCTCTATCAAAGACATTGCAAAGTCATCTTAGACTTTAATTTGTATAGCGTGCCTCATATTAGTGTGTCATCATTTGGATCATGGATGTATCATGTTGGATATAGATTCATGACATGGTTTTACAATTTCTGTATGAGACTTGACTCATGACGTTCATCATTCATGTATACATTCTACTCTTTTTTATGTAATGGATGTCTATTATCACTATCCCATATTAATATGTTGTATAGTATATATGACATGAATCATGATTCATTATTAAATTTAAATTCAAGTGTTTAATAATTAATTTAAATTTAACATATCATGCTTGTAAATCATGATCCATGGAGCAAGTCGCAAGATGCAACATGTATTGTCTTCTATAAGGTAGTAGATTAAGTTTTTTATACGTTTTTAATACTAGATGTTAGATATGCATTATTCGTGGATTATTTAAAAAAATCGATGTTGCGACAAAAACATGATACTCGTTTATATATATATATATATATATATATATATATATATATATATATATATATATATATATATATATATATATATATATATATATATATATATATATATATATATAGAGAGAGAGAGAGAGAGAGAGAGAGAGATGCATACATATATGGAAATGCATATGAACCTACAATATGTGTGGATGAATCTATGCATATATATGTGATGGACAAGTCCATGTGTGAAAGTGCATCCATGCGTGTATGCATCACCAACATGTGTATGACTATGTAAAAATGGATATAATTAGCGAGAGCTCCATCTTCTCCTTCATCTCCATCTCCCTTTTCCCCCAAGATGCCATCTCCCTAAGCTTTGATACCAAATGTTGGAGACTAAACATGATGTGCATGGGCCTCACCTCCTAACCAATATATAGCCCTTGCCTAGTCTACACCTATAGTCTAAGATGCGGTCCCACTATTCATTTGGCCATCATGAATAGGCACCCAACTATAAGACCCATGGATTTCAACCTTGGCAATCCCCCAAGCAAGGAACTTCTCGTTCTGCTTGGCATGTAGATCTCTGAAATATACCACCTTAACGTTTCCAAGAGGTCATCAATTGAAGTTATGGCATCTTCCATGCATATTTATGAAAAAATAAACCAAACGAGGATCTGATGAAGAAAGATTAGGCAAAAAAAAAAAAGCCAAACCAAGCAAGGAAACCAAAGAGCCCGTTTGAGCTAGAAAAAGTTGGCTCATGGTATTCTAAAAACAAGTGGTGCTCACCTTTGCATAACTAGTCAAAACGTAAGAACCTTTTTTTTTTCAAGGTTAAGGACACTTTCGGATATACAAAGACACAAAGCTTAAGTCTGCTGAATCTCAATACAACAGAGCTAAACAAGTATGGTGGCCAAGAGAAAGGGAATACCTATAAGCTTTTGTAGAACATCCACAAGAACAACTCTATTTCAACCAAGAAAAAACTCTGCCTAATTGATGAACCTATAGATCAAGTTAATGAATAAAAGCCTCTAATAATGAGCAAGTATTACAACCATTTATACAAGTGGACTAATCAATTCTTGATATTAATACATAGCTTATGGTATGGATATATCTCAACACATACCCCATTTAAAAAAATGATATCCTTGAACCAAGAGCTTGTGACATGGGCATATCCTAACATTCACCTCATGTCCTCAATATCAATTGAACTACTATTGCATTTAGAATCCAATGGATCTTGCAAAAAACCAAGCACATTGAAATAACCCTTTATTCACAATTTCAAAGGCAATAAGCACATTTTATTGAAGACTAAAGAAGAAAATATAACAAATACACTAACTAAGGCTATGCGCTCATGCGCTCAGACAGCTTTAGACATCGTTATCATCTAATGGAAGTAAACGGATTCTTAATTTTCAATAGTCCCTTGTACATTGTGTGACGTGCACATCAAGTCACAAACATAGGTCATATACTTGTACTTTGATATTCTTTGTGACCATTTATTATTTCTTCCTTTGATCACACTGGCCACATTGGCCGTTAGTGGAAGATTGTCACTATCGATATCCATGCGAAAGACAAATGGCCTCCATACACATCTAAAAGACTTATGTTTGAATAGAACCATATATTGGTCTAGTCAGCCATACACTATAGTTACATTACACAATGTGAAACTTGCATATGAACATCAACTCTTTGTTCTACATTTGTTGCATGTATGTGCATTCAACTATGCATGTCATCCAAATCATGTTGACAAAAGTGAATATGAGTGATTTTAAATTTTCTTCATCTGTTAGATATTTCACTCAAAATCATTTCGATAGATCTTCAGGGGTCATAACTCGTTTGCTTACGCAGTTTACTAAAAAATATCAATAATTCGGAGAATGGAGCAAGACACTTAACATTCTCAAAGGTAAACAAGAAGCATGGTGAATCTCATTATCTTCATGAGAAGTAGCTTAAAAAAGCTTAACACTATGTACATTCAAGACTATCACATGTGTCTATGAGGTGAAATTCCAAGTTACATCACTATTGAGCAAAGGATCTACAAAAACGTCATTCTAATGAAGAAAAAACATAGGAACCTTCATACTTTGAATTTCAAATTGATCATGCCAAACCAGCGGCTATGGAAAGGATAACAAATTTCAAAATTCATTAGGATCATATTTAGGTACTACAACATGCGTTATTTGCTTTACTACCAACTCTTTGAGAAGTTCGTTGTCATGATAACATGTAAAATCCTAGTTCACAAGTTATACTTATGGTACAAACAGAAAAATATCAGTATGCATGTTGCCCTTGATACAAACAGAACAAAGCACTAAATTTTTACTTATATTTGTACCATCCTTTCAAGAAAAATATCAGTATGCATGTTGCCATTGATACAAACAGAACAAAGCACTAAATTGGACATTCATATGGATATGAAGCCATATTTGTATACAAATTCATGCTTTGGCCAATACAGGTGAACATCAATTGTTCACGAGCAATGAAATCAGCAACCAAATCATGATGATGCAAGCAAACCTTATCCAGGTGGTTTCCTTCATGTTACTACATAGACAATTGAGCTCTGAAACAATAGCAGGGCCCATCATGTGACTCTCTCCCTCCTTTAGTGTGTCAGAGGACAAAAACAAAAGACATACCTAATGATGACAATCAAAATGCTAGCATCACAATGTAAAAATATTCTTCCAACAGATCATGTGAAATATATAAAAATGTACAGCACTCAATCGATCAATATGTCCCATGTCTCCACCCATCATTGAAACCCATAGATATCATTCAATAGTAAAATGAGAAGCTCACCATCAAGCCGAAAGATGAAAATAACCATATGGGCCCTTTCAGCTATTAACAAAATATTCAAAAACCCTCGTGCATAAATAGCACACCCATACAATACTCAATCAGAGATAAAGCGTGATGAATCTGAGCACTTTTTTGTACAAATATCTAGTTGTCACATTGACTACAGCAAGGAATGCAAAGACTGCATAATTTCCAATCACTTCTAAAGGAGATCCAAAGCCACAGACACACATGGTCCACTCATGGCTTGACTTTGCATGAAATGGCCTCTATCATTTACTGATCAAACAGGCCATATCTCAAAAATCATTAAAAGTTTACACGCCTTTTATAAATGAAGATCTGTCTACTGCTTGTGACCATGATAATGAGGTCAGTTTTCTATTTAGCATGCAGATGTTGCCATGGAAATACAGTCAACATCAATGAACACACAAAACACGTACGATGGTCAAGAGAACATAATTGATGAACATGAACCACTGAAAGAAGCTAAATTTTTGGAAGCGTAAGCAACCAATAACTGGCAAGCATTGATTCAAACAAGGATACAGTGGGGCGATAATCTGCCCTGCAATTGGTTCGTGTTTCTATTCAAGTCATAGAGCACACTGGTGCTAATCTCTGTAAATTTTCATCGAGCAATGAGCAATCTTCTCCAGCATCAAAATTGTAATCTGCAAAGCCTTCATAAGACCATGAACTTACTGCAAAAGTTTCTGACACAAAAGTACCTATTTCATCTAGCGAAGATAACCTGGGATCTTAATCCGGACAAAAAGCATGCTCATGGCATAGGAGATCGTGATGAAAGACACTCCTGCACCTAAAAACGAAAGACGTACTGATTTGGCTCTGTTCTTATCCACTGCAAGGTCAAGTAGAATGAAGCCAAGACCACCCAACAACAACATGAAGCCTGATGACAATCCTTCTATGATGTACTGGCCATTCACACGCCCAGTCAGAAAGACCACTGGGTGGACAGTCCCTGTTGCTGGATCTTGCCTGGCAAATAGAGAGGTCAAATATTAATGTCACTTCAAAACAGTGTTTAATGTTATCAAAAATGGCATGTTCTTTTTCTTTGACATCATCTGATTAAACAAAATCCTTTATAAGGTGTTTCTTAAGAAGTGCACATTGCTATCTGCAGAATTTTATTTCCTACCGCTTCCAAAGTTTCAGCTTTAATCAAGCTCGAATTTGGAAATATTGAAAAAGAAGCTGAGAGACTGAGAATGAGTAAAGTAAAGAGGGGGAGAGAGGAAGATGAAGGCAAGACCAGCGTGTTGGTAATATGGTGTCAAACTGATGAGATGGCTCAAGTCAAATAAAATCTCCAACAATGGATATAACAGCCCAGCTTGTCTCAATCACTCACTCAGCTTTATTAAGTAGGCACTGAAAGCACTCATGCATATACTTCTCAA
>CM035418.1:3260773-3363273 GCA_020310875.1 Ceratopteris richardii
GCTAGTGGATAGTTGTGGAACAGCAGCTACTTACAAAATAACACACATGAAGTGTGTGTTACTGAGATCGAAGTGAAGACCAGCAGCAACTCCGCATCACAACAACAACACCACCTCTTTAAAGTGTGTAAGAGTATATTATGAGCTCACCCAATATGCTCTTTTATAGACCCAAGCTGCCATGTATGAAAGATCACAAAAGAACATAAAAGCCAAGTGGATTTTTTTGCTTAGAACCAATAATGGGCATGCATGTAGCATTTTCTAGGTTAGTTGATGACATGGCAGCTTTAAAATAAGCCCCCACCCAGCCATTAGCCCTTAGATTCAATTGCTTAATCTACTTTAAATAAGATTATGGCATGTGACACATTAAAAACCATGTGAAAAGCTGAGAGCTAAGGTTTTAATTTTGAGGGGCTTAAAAGTGCCCAGATGCAAAAGTATTATATATGCTTAAATAGCTTGCTTTGAGGACTGTAAGAATATTCAATAAAAATTTTGAGCATTTTTTATCAATGCCCATTTCTGGGAAATGATATGCTGAAATTAAGGTTAGCTGGAATTAGGGTTTGTGGCACAATACTGACATCGTTCCAACAATCCCCCCTCAATGTCATATTTGGGTAAGATTCAATAATCTACATACCTTATGATGTTTTTCCCTTGATAATGCCTTTGTAGAGATATCTAACAAACCTTCTTACTTCTTTTCAAAGAATTTTGAGTGATTTATGCATGAATCTAAATACTTGAGAACCGCAAACTAAATCACAGCGAGACTTTGCATTATAAAGCTCCAAAGAGGATAATTATTGTTTTCATAAAGTTTATCATCCTGAAAAGCACTAATCTCATGCATCAAACATGTATGAGGCAAGATGAAGGAGAGAAAGGTCCTACATGGAGTCTCTGAAATGAAAAAGATAGTAAAATAAAAAATCGTGCGTTTTCTACTACACAAAACATATGAAGGATCCAAGTTTTATGTTCCCTACGGACAAAAACTACAAGTGATCGTCACCTAAATATCAAATATTTATATAGGCTATAGCCAGAAAGGTCTCTTGTACTTTTACGAAAATGTTGAAACAATAGTTGTTTTCCCTCACGTGATTCCTTTTGAATTAAGGAGCAGTTCCATGTGATTATCTAGGATATTAGATACATTTTTGTTGCAATAAAAACTTTTATATTCTGCAGAAAGTTCCCCACAAGTACATGGCTCATTTATTAAAAAAACACATAATAGAAGGGTCATCAATTATTGGGGCCAACAAGGTCTAAAAGTCTCTCTTAACAAGGGATAGTGATTTCTAAAATCATATTCAACTTCTTCTCAGTTATCACTATTCCTATCTATAAAAGAGCCATGTTTATCGTGACAATACTAGTTTAGCTAGTGTGGAGGTTGATCCCACAACTCCTTGGAAAATGTGAGCTATTCGAGGCCCCATTAATCCGAGGAAAGATAACCAATGGCCTTTCCAAAAAAATCACAGATATTCCCTGAAAGTTGTAAGAAATGCATGAGTCTTGTGTCATGTAACTTCATGTATCATGACAACTAGGATCATGTTTTTGAAATGATAATAAAAAATTGGGAACTGTTCTCCCTATCAAAACACCATGCGCTCAGCTCTGATAACAGTTTGAACCGTAGTAAGTTCATCGATGGATCCCTGGCTCACACCAGCTCTATGTAAATGCAGTCATTCTGTCTGATGAAGTGTTGAATTACATGAACACGGTCAAGCTAATGATAAAAATTGTGACGAATAGATACGATATAATTAAGATAGTGAATATTAAACACCTGTACGGCCAGGTAGTTACTGTCAGATCCACCTCAAAATCCATCTCCTTTTTGCAATAATGCTTTACAGATCATAGAAGTGCTGCATGTATAAATAAAACCTCTTTTATAAAGACATGATCGTTGAGTTCAAAATAAGATTGTACAGACAGATCGGCGATGTTTGTTCATTGGAAGTGAATGTTTGTGATACTGAAATAGAAACTCAAACGATCACACCCTCACGCTTTAAAGCAATAAATCAACTTAGATGCCCTAAACAAAAATTTACCCACCGATTCGATGAATAGAATGAATCTAGAAAGACATATGAAGCTATATGAAGCTGTATGAAGCTATGAAAATGCTGCTTGCCTGCTTCCGATGCCAGGAGGCTCAACAATGACGTCGTAAACAATGCCAGAGATGACCATGAAGTAGGTGAGAAGCACAAGAGCGAAAACGGTCATGGGTGACGGCAATGAGATTGTGGGTATCTTAAGCCGCAGCTTGGGCACCCTCAACACGGAGAAAGGGACTCTCAGCAGAAGCTCAAACGGATCCATTAGAACCAGCCTAATCTCCTGACGGGACCTATAGATCTCTGTCTAGGAACTGAACAGCGTGTGGACTGCAGTCATGTGTTAAGAAATCAGAGGAGAAACGTTTCAACTTTGCCTTGCGGATCTCACGCTGATAATACAACAGGTTTTCCCGACGCATAAATGCAAACACCACTCTTAGACTGCCTAATATGAGTGTCCCTACTGTGAATCACAATATGTGTCCAATGGGAATCACAATTTTTCTCGAATTCACATAACCCTTGCCACAGCATATGTATTCTCCACGACTCCGATGTGTGCATATCTGCTCATTTCTCTTGGTGGAGAGTGTCACTTCTCAATGAGAAATGTGAGACCTTGTAGCAAATGTATCATACACACAAGAACATGAGCTTAAGTTGATGAGAAATACATGGATACTATGAGTAGAAAAAAGTATTTTTTTCATTTTTGAAAAGGCAAGTGAAGATACCTAAACCCTAATTAGTGTCATTTCCTAATGTGTGTGCGAATTGTTTTTCCTTCAAAACCTTGAGAAAGAAGAATTGGATCCACCAATATGAACGCAAACAAAAGCAGTTATAATGCCCTCTTTATTTTTTAAGAACTGAAAAATTCATTATATGAAAAAAATTCATGAAAACCCCTTGGTAGTGTAAGAGAAGGGAATCAATAGACGATAGATAGAAAGAAAGAAAGAAAGATAGATAGATAGATAGAAATATAGATAGATAGATAGAAAGAATGAAAGAAAGATAGAAAGAAATAAAGAAAGAAAGATAGACAGACATACAGGCAGGCAGACATACAGACAAACAGACAGACAGATAGACAGGCAAACAGATAGACAGACAGACAAACAAACAGATAAACAGACAGACAGACAGACAGATAGACAGAAAGACAGACAGATAGACAGACAGACAGACAGACAGACAGACAAACAAACAGATAGATAGATAGATAGATAGATAGATAGATAGATAGATAGATAGATAGAAATTTTGATATATAGATAGTTAGATAGATAGATAGACAGACATACAGACAGATAGATAGATAGATACATACATACATACATACATACATACATACATACATACATACATACATACATACATACATACATACATACATACAATGATATGTAATTTCTTAGGGTCACGCACATCTATACAATGATATGAGGTGTTAGGTCGCCGATGCTATAATTTGTAATTATCCATATTTTCGGTGAAGCGCCATATTGGCCAACCATTGTATTCTTTTATCTATGAATTAAAACAAGAAGAGTCGCATCTGTGTGAGCTTGGCATGGCGAGTTTGCAAGGATCGTTTGTGGTAGGAGGATCATGGTGCTGATGAGTTTCCCTTAATTGCTCTGTTTGGTATCGTTGTGTTGATTCTCTGTTAGTCAATTATCAGTATTAAGAGTGGTGATTATAGTTAAGTTGTTGTAAAGATTAAGTATATAATACAGTTTAGTGAAGTATTGCAATTACCTGTGAGTTGTAGAGAGTGAGTTTGGACTTCCAAATTTGTGGGATCGTGATGGCTTGCATATTATATGGCATAGGACATGAAACATGCATTACAAACCTATAATAGCAAGACTAGGAATCCTCTTCATTCATCAAGCAAGGGAGGAAGATGGATGGTGCCTCATTGTTTCCCTTCGATGTCCCAACTTTGGGGAGAGCATGTCCAAGTGTGGGGGGGAGTCTCATGGCCACTTGTTGGGGGTCTCATGGCCACTTGTGGTTGCATCGGGGGGTCTCCTCTTGGTCTTCGGGCCTCCCTCCTTAGGGGGAAGGGTCCTTTGGACCACTTGAAGGTTTAGAGAGATGGGGCTTCTCCTCTCACATACACCCCAAGGTGGAACTTGTAGAAGCTTCTCCCAAGTCTAAGGTTCCCAAGCCTTTGGATAAATAAAGCTTAAGGGTTGCAGCCATCCAAATAGGAGCTCAAATAAAATAAATAACCAAGGATTTAAACCAAGACTGGAAGGGTAACCCAAGGGTTCTAATCCAAATTCATCGTATAAATATAAAGGAAAATTAGGTCATATATAGATGAATAAATGCATGAGTAAATATAAGATGCAATAGTAATTAGAGTAAATTAGAGTCCACTTTCATTGTATAAATATAAAGGAAAATTAGGTCATATATAGATGAATAAATGCATGAGTAAATATAAGATAGATAGTAATTTACTCATGAATAAATGCATGAGTAAATTAGAGTAGCATCATGATACCTAGAAACATGAAGGAATTCCGCTTCAAATTAAATCAGTCATGTTGCTATGCATTCACATCCGAATGGTTCACTTCTGGAATCTAACTCAATGTCAAAATCTCTTTTAGATTTATAGTATATTCTTCATGTTGAAATATGTATATATGTTCCTAATTGTTGGTAGGAATTTCCTTTCACTCTCTCTTAACTTCTTGAAAGAGAATAATGTTATATGCAGAACTTAAACGTTTTACTTTGATCCTTCATATACTAAAAAATACATGGGGTTGATGTGAACCTAGAACCAAAAAGGAAGAGCTAGAGGAAAGAGATTTCCACAACTATGGTATGCACAGCTTTCATTAATTTAAGCTTTATTTATATGAAGAATATGTAACCTTCAACTATGTTGCATTAATTGGTTCAAATGATCCTTAGACTATGATGCAATTCCTTATTCACCTAAGAGTGAGTTTGTATGCTCTACTCCAAGTAGGCTAGATGGGTTCCAAATCAAGTGAAAGCATATCCCTTAATTAATTGTTCACTCGTATCATTATCATAATAGTTTGCAATTTCATCCAAAATTGGTGCTACATGTGTGGCATATTTATCATTAATATGGTGAATGTTACATTCTTCATTATTAGAAGTAATAAAATCTTCTTGTGCAGTAGTAGTGGCACTGTCTTCATCCTTAATCCATGCATCATGGGTAAAAGGGTCATGTGCAATTGTATTGTTCATATTGGCACTAAAGATGGCATTATAAATATCATGGTTATGTTCAACATGAGAATGTGTTGCTTCATTTCTCGATTTTCATGTCAATTTAAGCATGAGGACACACATGACATGCTCTTCACTATCGATAAAGAATTGATGAAGCACCATAAAGTGATAAAAATCACATTTTGTATAATTGATCAAATATTTTTTAATGTGTATATAAGAAGAGTTCCAATAAAAAAATAAAAATAATAATCCATGGAGGAAATGTTCTTAGTGTCTATGTGAAACCCCAAATTGGCTGATGACTATTGTTGTATATGTGTTGGGGGTTTCTTTGGGGAATGGGTGTTTGAGTGTTTGTAAAAGAAGAGGATGAACATACACATTGCACCCACTGGAAATGTATTCTTATATCGATTGAACAAAAAGTTACAATCCAAAAGTACTCGAAAGAGTTATAGAACATAAGAATACAAGTGCAAAATACCACCAAGTATTTCCAAATATAGGTTACACAACAAGACAAGAAAGTACATCCCAAATGCATCCCAAGTACTATACTTGCAATTACATATACTCTTTGTGCCACCTCTTCTCTTTGATGACCTGGCTTGCCCTGTGCAACCTTGCACTCAAGCCTTCTCCACGGTTGGGAGCACTAGTCATGCCTTCACGAATGACCTACAAATGTCCTCCTGGGATGACAAATCAAGCCACATTGTTTTGTCTTCTTCTTGTCCAAATGTGGACATTGTAGCAAACAATATGATAGTCAAAAGAATGCTTCATTTCCCTTTTGTAGCACACCTTTCTCTTTCTCCTCTAGCTCTCTCCAATAACTACACACTCACACCATCTCTACCTATGCTTACACACAAATTAGCATATGCTTTCTAACTCTTCAGATTGACTCTTCACTCTCTTGTTCATCCCTTTGCATACACACAACCTTTTTGTGCATGTGTCTCTTCTAAGATCCTTAGCCTTGGACATGCAACCCTTTTTTTGGCTCACTATCCCATACTTTAAGCACACAAATTTCCCAATCCTCTGTATACATCATTATGCTCCTAACTTCAAATGAATCTTCAAAGGATCTTCCTATGCGCAACTCTTTATCTACGTGATCTTCTTTTGCCCTATAGTGACCTTCAACAAATGCTAAAAAAAGGGGGGGACCTTATGTAAGGAATTGAACTCACCACCTCTTGGTTAGGAATGGGATGGGCTAACCACTTGCCCCAAAAGCCATGGTTTACATTCTTCCCCCCTTGGTTGTCCTCAATGATCTACTCTTGTATCCCTCTAGCCTCGGTGATGATCAGTCCCTTGAACTCCCTAGGTACCCTTGAATTGATGTCCTCAACCTCACACAATTTCTTGAACCTTGTTCGCAACCTTGGTCTGTTGAACCCTTGCTCTCAACCTTGGTGTCTTGAACCTTCTTGTTTGCAACCTTGGTGTCTTGAGCCCTTGTTCTCAATCTCAGTCTTGAACCTTGTTCTCACCCATGTTTGGTATCTTGAACCCTCAATCAAGTGCCACCCATGGTTTCCCAAGGAATTCACTTTCTAGCTATCTCATCAGATTTGAAAATTTCATTCCGAGAGCTTTCCAATGGTATATTACATGCCTCAATCTGACCTACGGATTGAGAGATTGTTGTATATTATTGAACAATGCATTGTTAAAGTATTATATTATTAATGTATTAATATGTTTTTGATGTTTTTGATATAGCATGCAAGGCGTGAAAGGCCGAACATCAATAATCAGAATAATTATTATTTAGCTTGTAAATAAACCCGCGTAGAAGGTTCTATTGTTAGAAAAGTAATGGTCAGAATAAGGGTCATTGAAGACCGTAGTTTCTGTTATTGAAAGCAATGGCTTTCCGTAAAAGTTATCAACTTTTAGTTTCACGCCTTCTTTTCGAAGCCGCCCTCTTGTAACCACTCTTTTCGACGTAATCAAAATTCCTATAAATACATGCACTCTGTGGACTGTCGAAACAGAGTGCATGGGGGGAGATTGCACCCAATCTTGCATTCGGTCTCGTCTCTTGTTGTCTCTATTTTCTGTGTGTTTTTCTGCGTCCGTAATCTCTGTATGCGCGTGAGCAAGATCCTGACAACAGTGGTATCAGAGCTCTGCACGCGTCAATACAGATCTGTTCTCTGTTCGCGATTCCGATTCACGTTTACACCTTCGGCTTACTTGAAGGCGTCGACTAAGGCAAATAACTTAGGCAATAACTTAAGCAATAACTTAGGCAATACATTGGCACCCAAGGCTCCCTTGGCGACCATTGGCAGCCGTTGGCTACGCGCGAGGCAATTTTAATTTTTGAGTGGTAATAGAGAGGTTTAGAGTCCCTAAGGTAGGAGGATTTGAACCCACAACCTCCTACTTTCAAGGGAAGTACTTTGACCACTCCACCATTTCTTGGAGTTGTACTCAAGTCTCTCTCTCTCTCTCTCTTACTTGTGGAAGGTGCTCGCGGCAATTTCAAGGATGGACCCAACAAAGAATCAAGTGTAACTTTCAATCCGTAGGTCGGATTGAGGCGTGTAATATACCGTTGGAAAGCTCTCGGAACGAACTTTCCAATGAGCTAGCTTGGAAGTGTGAATTCCTTCAAAATTCTTGGGTGGCACTTGATTGAGTGTTCAAGATACCAAGCAAGGTTGAGAGCAAGGATCCAAGAGCACCATGGAGGATTACAATGATTCACCTCTACCTGCGGCAACACTTGAACAACAACTAGAGCTCTTGCGGCATGAGCTTCAAGGAGCTCAGAACGAGATCCGACAACGTGATGAAATCCTCCAAAAGATGCAAGCTGAGGAAGACAACCTTACGAGAGTAGTAAAAGCTATTGTGTCTGCCCAATCTAATGTTACTCATTCAAAGATTGGTAATAGAAACTACCAGTTTCTACGATTTGATGGCCGAAAGGATGGGCCTTTAGTACTTTCTTGGTTGTCGCAGTTTGATGATTTTTATACCGATGAAATGTATGCTGAAAGTGAAAAAGTTAAATTTGCCACTAACTATCTAGTAGGTAAAGGACAACTCTGGTGGAATGTCCTGCGGCACAGTACGGAGCGTCCAACAACTTGGAAGGCTTTTCAAGAAAACGTGAAGGATTCATTTCTTCCTCCTCAATACCATTTGCATGTTCGACTTGCATGGACCACCCTTACATGGAAGGAGGGTGATACGGTTACTACCTACACAGAGCGGTTCTGGCAAAATTTACTACTTGTACGAATGCTTGAAGATGTATCAGAGGATATCTTGCAGCAGAAATACGAAGATGGTTTGGAGGTCGGTATCCAAGCGAAGCTTCACACCCTACGACCTACAACCCTCAACGAGGCTATATCTTTTGCTTATGATGCAAAAAAAGAATTCTAGTCCATAACCAAGTCACTCCGTCTACAACAACCACGTCCACGACCATTTCCTGTTAAACCTTCATTTCCTATGAAGCGTAATTTTAATGCCCCATCTTACCCTAGTTTTCCTCGTCCTCCACAATCCAATTACTCAACTCCACCCATTGCTTCATCTCTCCAACCAACCAAACCACCTACCCTTCAAACTTCAGTTGTGAATGCCCAACAGAAGCGACCACGAATCACTTGCTGGAATTGTGGTAAACCTGGACATACAAAAATAAGGTGCAGATTGCAACCTCTTCATATGAAACCGGCTACAGCTCGATTGCATAACATGGAGGTCTATAATGAAGAAATTCCTCCTGTTTGGATAGAGGAATCACTGGAGAAGGACTTAAGTACCTTGGGTAACGATATCTCTCTACACTCTCTTCTTTGCATGCAGGGTACAATAAATAACAAAATGGTAAAAATTCTACATGACGATGGTAGTTCACATGACTTCATTTCACATTTATTAGTACAAGAACTTAAATTACAAACGTTTCCTTCTTTGTATAAAGTGAAAGCTGCATTTCAAGGTAGTCGTTATAATGTAACACGAGAAGTGCAAGATGTTACGATTAGCATAGGCCCTTATGTTGATTCACGAACATTTTTAATTGCACCTTTGCAATCTTATGATGTTATACTAGGTATGCCTTTTCGTCACCATTATAAACCACGTATTGACTACCATACTCATACCTTTAAGTTTGTTTTCAAAGGTCAAATCATTACTTTTTCTGCACGGCATGATTTCCAACCATTTCCATTGATTAGTCACACTCAAGTAAAGCGTGCATTTAGGAAAGGATTCAACTCATGCATTGTTTTTGTCAATGTCATCAATGATTATACTCATACACTTCCAGATGCATATAAACCTTTCATGAGTACTTATAAGGATTGTTTTATGTCTGAATATCCCTTTGAACTACCACCATCTCGAGGATCCTTTGACCATAGCATAGACTTAGTACCTGGTAGTTCTCCTCCTCATAAAGCACCTTATAGACATGGCCCACTACATCAAAAGGAAATAGAAAATCAAGTAAAAGACCTACTACAAAAAGGACTTATAAGGCCTAGTTCTTCCCCATTTGGAGCACCAGTTCTCTTAGTAGAGAAGAAGAATAAAACTTATCGAATGTGCATTGATTATAGAGCCCTTAACAAGATCACGATCAAGAATAGATACCCTATTCCTCGAATAGATGATCTCTTAGATAAGTTACGAGGAGCTCGTGTCTTTAGTAAAATTGATCTTAAATCGGGTTACCATCAGATTCGTATGACACAAAGTGATATTTTTAAGACTGCATTTAGAACTCAAAATGGCCATTATGAATTTATGGTAATGCCCTTTGGACTTACTAATGCCCCTGCTACATTTGCGCGAATGATGAACAATATTTTTCTTGATTACCAAGCTTTTGTTCTTGTATTCTTTGATGACATTCTTGTTTACAGTAAGAATGATCGTGAACATGAAAAGCATCTTGAAACAGTTTTTCATTTGTTACGAGAGAACACACTTTATGCTAATCCTGAAAAGAGTTATTTCTTTCAGCGTAAGCTAGAATATTTAGGACATATTATTTCAAGTGAAGGTGTGCATGTGGATCCGAAAAAGATTAGAGTTATCATAGAATGGCCTACACCACAATCAATCAATGATGTTCGTTCTTTTCTTGGGTTGGCTAGTTTCTATAGGAAGTTTGTTCGAAATTTTTCTTATTTAGCATTACCTCTTACCTTGTTGTTGAAAAAGAAAATAAAATTTGCATGGGGACTTACCCAACAACAGTCCTTTGACAAACTTAAACATGCACTTTCACATGCACCTGTTTTACAATTACCTGATTTTTCACAACCCTTTCATGTTGTTACTGATGCTAGCGGTTCAAGAATAGGTGCTGTTTTAATGCAAAATGACCATCCCATTGCATTTGAGAGTAGAAAGCTTAAGCCCTCAGAACAGAATTATAGTACGTATGATAAAGAACTGTTAGCAGTTGTGCATGCTTTGCGAATTTGGAAACACTATCTTATGGGCTCTGAAGTATTAATCAAAACCGATCAACAGGCTATTAAGCATTTATTAAGTCAGCCCTTAATCTCTGATAGGCATCTTAAATGGGCATCATTCATTCAAAATTTCCAACCCATGATACAATATCAGCCAGGTAAAGCTAATGTCGTAGTTGATGCTCTTAGCCGTTTTCCTTTGCATTCTGTTGTTTTGAATAATATTTCTGCCATCCAAATTCATTCTTTTCAAGAAATGGTTTCCACTTATGCATCTGATTTGTATTTTTCACGTGCATGGCATGACTTCAACAATGCTGCATCTTTATCTGATGAACATTATACATTTCATAATGGTTTTCTCTATTTTCAACATAGATTGTGCATAACCCAAGCTTTTAAAGATTTTGTCATTAAAGAAATGCATGAACCATCTTACATGGGTCATAGAGGCATAGCATTATGTTTCTCAGTGCATTGTATGTCAGCGTGTCAAACGTCATCATGGTAAACCATTTGGATTATTAATGCCACTTCCTATTCCAAATGAACCATGGGAACAAATCTCTATGGATTTTATCACAGGTCTTCCTATCACTTCATCACATAATGATATGATTTGGACAATAGTTGATAGGTTTAGTAAATATGCATATTTCATTCCATGTAGAAAAACTTTGACTACACCTCAATGTTGGTGCAGACCAATCACCAATTGAAGGTTTGGAAGATCAAATGATGAAGGAAGAATCAATTCCTAAAGTGTGGAAGAAGATTACATTCAGAGGGCAAGAGAAGTGTACACATATGTACATTAGTATAGTCATAGCTGACTTAGACCTTTTGTTTAGTAAGAATCATGTACAAATTTATCTATAAATACTTTGAGAAAAGTCGGGGCAAGTATGAGAGCATATGTGACAATAGTTAGAAGCCAAGATTGAGGAAGTTAGAAGTCATGAGATAGAGGAAAAGTTAGTTGAGTTAGCTCTCATCACTCAACTGTAATTCTTCTGAGTAATCGAAAATTTTTGCGCCCGATATTTCTGCGTGTTCTCCTTCTACAGTAGATCAATTGTGAAATGCTTTTGTACAAGTCTAAGTTGAGAGTTGCTTGATCTCTGTGCAAAATTTTAGCTTCCAATTGTAATCAGGCTGAGTGAATTAAGTGTAGGAACATTCATATGTGAAGTATGTTCACTGGTTCCTAAAACAGGCGCAGATTTCGAAGTTAATGTTTTGATCATTTCTCCTAGCACAGTTTAAAGTTTTGCATGAGTGAGGGCTTAATCTTTAAGTTGGAAGATAAGCTACTCATGTCTAGAAGCATTTTGGAAAACGGGTTCTATTCAAGGAGAACCAAGTCTTAAAAGTTACAGGTGTAAAGTCGACTGTTCTGAATGACAGTTTCTGACATAGGTAACTTGAGAAGTTGATTTCTCAAGTTATACTTAATCTTTTGAAATAATTCAACTTGGAGTAGATGCGCAATCTCTAGGAGATACTTCGTACAAAGTTTCATAAAAAACTTTACACGTTTGATAGGTCAATGTGGAGAAATATTGCAGCAGACTTTTCTGTGTTTCATCTTCTTCACAGAATTGTTAATCTTTTGATAGTTAGTAATTGATCCTCTAAATGAGTGAAAGGTTTTGACTTATTCTTGGTATAGAGGTGCTCTAATCACAAGAATAGGTTGTTCTTTTGGAGATTAACACTCTCCATCAGTGGTATCAGAGCAGGAGACATCAATTTTGAAGAAAGGAGGATCCCGACTGCTGCAGATTCAAGAAATTCAACACTTGAAGGACTAAGAAGTGAAAGCTTGGAGTCAAAGCTCGAGGAGAAGACTATTTGACATCAAGAAAGGCAAAAGGAGTCCAATTCGAAGTAAAGGTACATACATTGTTTGTAAAGCTTGAAGATTTCAATACACAGGTGGACACAAGATGGGAGAAAGCTTGCAGATTGATAAGCTAGATAGGGAGAACTATCCAGCATGGTCCATGAGGATGGAAGCACACCTCATGAGCAAAGATCTTATATCATTTATTACAGGAGATGAAGAAAAACCTGAGTTTGCAGATCCAAGTATTCCTACTAGGGAAGAGCTTGCAATGTTGAAGACTTGGATGAGAAAGGATGCTCAAGCAAGGAGTATCATCTACATGGCTGTAAATGATTACCTTTTACCTCACATCAGAGGTTTGGAAAGTGCTACAGATGTTTGGAATGCCTTGGAAGAGCATTTCCAAAATACAACTAAGTCAAGGAAGTCCTCACTATGGGCTGAGTTCACAACCTTCAAGAAGAAGAGCTCACAATCAATTTCAGATTATGTGGCAAGGATGAAAGATATTGCAGATAGCTTGGGAGCAGTGGATGAAGATATTGAAGAAGAAAAGTTGGTAAGACAAATACTTACAGGTTTGAGAGGAGATGAGAAGTGGAAGCCTTTTATATTGTCCATAGAATTGTCACTTGACCACTTTACTCCTGATCTTAATCAATTGCTAGGACACATGCTAACCTTTGAGCAGGATCTTAAAGGAGACAATGATAGAAGTACAAGTCAAGCTATGTACTCCAAGGACAAGAAAAAGAATGGAAAGGGAAAGCAATCAAATGATGATGAAGGGAATTCAAATCAAGCTAATTTCACAAAAGGGAAGATGAATTTCAGAGGTAAAGGAAGAGGAGGTAAGAATAAAGATAATGCTAAAGCTTGTTGGATTTGTAGCAGAACAAATCATTTGGCAAATGATTGCTGGTATAACAATCAAAATGGTGGAAACAATAATCAGAATTATAGTCAAAGAGGTAGAGGAGGCAGAAACCAAAGAGGCAATTTCAGAGGAAGAGGAGGTAGGACATCATATGGTAGAGGAGGTGGAAGAAACTTCCAATCTCAGTCCTACAACAATAATTATTACAATTATGCATCAGATCAGAAGGATGACATGACTCTTATATTGAATGCAACTCATGAATCAATGGGAGAAGATCAAAGAGTGTTTTATATTGACTCAGGGTGCAGCAACCATCTGAGTGGGAATCTATCCTTGATGACTGATATGGAAGCAAGGGTGAATGGACATACAGTTCAGACAGGTGACAATACCAAACATAAAGTGGAGAGCATTGGATCAGTGAAGACAAAGAGTGGAAGTACACTTCTGAGCAAGGTACTTTATGTTCCTACTATTCCTAAAAATCTGATAAGTGTAGGGCAAATTGTGGAGAAAGGATATGAGGTAAGATTCACAAATGATGGTGTTTATGTACAAGATCCAAATCAGGGATATAGAAACATAATTGCAGGTAAAAAGGAAGGAAGATTGTTTACTCTCAAAGTCCAAGGTAATGTGGGACATGCATTGTTTACCTATGGAGGTCAAAAGGTGTCTGAATTAGACCTATGGCATAAAAGGCTAGGTCATTTCAATGAAAGAGCTATAAAGGAGATGTCAAAGAATCAGATAGTGCTTGGATTGCCAAACATTGAAGGGCAACATATGGTGTACAAGTGTGAAGCTTGTCAATTAGGTAAAGCACATAAGAGTTCTTATAACAAATCAGGGTACAAGTATTCAACTATGCTTGAATTGGTTCATACAGATGTATGGGGTCCCTCAAGGGACTATAGCATAAATGGATCCAGATATTATGTGTTGTTTGTTGATGATGCAACCAGGTGGATTACTTTGTATGTAATCAAGGATAAATCAGAAGTCTTCAAGACATTCAAACACTTTCATGTCTATGCAGAAAGGATCACAGGACAAAAGCTAAAGAGGTTAAGATCAGATGGAGGGGGAGAGTATTTCTCAAAAGAGTTTGATGATTATTTGTGGAATGCAGGTATCAAAAGAGAAGTAACTTGCAGGTACTCCCCTCAACAGAATGGAGTAGCAGAAAGGAGGAATAGGACTCTTGTAGAGTTTGCAAGAGCCATGATGAAGGAAAAGAATTGTCCAAATTACTTATGGGCAGAAGCCATTAACACTGCAACATACCTTGTGAATAGGTTGCCTTGCAAAGCTTTGGATGGAGGAACCCCTTATGAAGCATGGTGGGGTAAGAAGCCTAGTCTTGATCATTGTAAAGTATTTGGATGTATTGCATATGCTTATGTTCCTTCACAATTAAGACATAAGCTAGAACCAAAAGCAGAGAAGTATGTGTTTATTGGATATGATGATAGACAGATGGGTTACAGGTTGTGGAGTCCATCCACAAAGCAATTTCTTGTTACTAAAGATGTAACATTTGATGAGCAAAATGTGTGGTATACAGGATCACCAAATGAGTATACAGGTGTTGAAGAGATACAAAGAAAAGGAAAGGCAAAGGTAAAAGTATGTGAAGAAATTGTTGATGAAATTGACTCTAGAAGTAGAGTGCAGGATCATGTAGAAAAAGGGCCAAGATTTGATCCAGAATCAAATGAGGCTGAAACTTCAAGAAGTGCAGAAATCAGAAGATCTACAAGAGAAAGGAAAGAACCTATAAGGTATAGTTATGATACATCTTTCCTAACAACAAAAGATTATGCCTACATTGTGAAAACAGAAGAAGATCCAACAACTTATGAAGAAGCCAAAGGTAAACAGAATTGGGAGAAGGCAATGCAGGAAGAGTATGATGCTCTACTTGAAAATGAGACTTGGGAACTAGTACCAAGACCAAAGAATCAGAAGGTCATTGGATGTAAGTGGGTATATAAAACAAAGAGGTTTGCAGATGGTAAAGTGTCTAGATATAAGGCTAGACTTGTGGTCAAAGGTTATGCCCAAACTTATGGGGTAGATTATGATGAAACTTTTAGTCCTGTTGCTAAGATGTCTACAATTAGGACATTGATTGCTATTGCTGCTTGCAAGGGATGGAAATTATCACAATTGGATGTGAAGAATGCATTTCTAAATGGATACATTGCAGATGAAGTATATATGGAGCAACCAGAAGGCTTCATGGAATCAATTGGATCAGATTATGTGTGTAAGCTCAAGAGAGCTTTATATGGGTTGAAGCAAGCCCCAAGAGCTTGGAATTACAGATTGGTCAAGTTCTTGAATGAATGTGGATTTCAAGCATCAAAGGCAGATAGTAGCTTGCTAGTGAAGGCAAGTGAAAATGGATACTTTTACATGTGCATTTATGTTGATGATATTATTGTTACAGGAACAGATGCTCAAGGAATCAATGAACTCAAAAGACAAATAGAGAAGGAGTTTAAGATAAGTGATTTGGGAAACTTATCTTATTTTCTAGGAATGCAGATTGTTTATACTCAACATGGAGTATATGTTTCACAAGAGAGATACTTGAAGAATCTTCTAGTCAAGTTTAACATGGAAGATTGCAGGACCTCAACTACACCATTGGAGGTAAATCATAAATTAAGCAGGTATGGAGGTGAAGAGTTCAATGATATGAAGAAATATCAGAGTTTGGTAGGTAGTTTAATCTATGCTACCTTGACAAGGCCAGATCTATCATATGCAGTAGGTGTGTTGTCACAATTTATGCATTGTCCAAAGAAGACTCATTGGATTGCAGCCCAAAGGGTACTCAGATATATCAAAGGAACCCTAAGTGAAGGTTTGTATTATGGTTTCACTTCTGACACAAGAATCAAAGTGTTTAGTGATGCAGATTGGGCAGGTGACTCAGATGATAGAAGGTCTACTCATGGATATCTCTGTTATGTTGGAGATAAGTTAGTGTCTTGGTGTTCAAAGAAGCAACATACAGTTGCTTTATCATCCACAGAAGCTGAGTATAAGGGAATGGTAGAAGCTGCAAAGGAAGTGATATGGTTGAAGACTTTGATGAAAAGTTTTGAGATTGATCATAGTACTCCAATAATTTTTGGAGACAATATGAGTTCTTTGTATTTGGCAGCTAACCATGTTTTTCATGCTAGGACTAAGCATATAGAGATTCAGTATCATTTCTTGAGGGAAAAGGTACTAGATAAAGAGATTGAAGTGATGTACACTCCAACAAAAGAACAAGTGGCAGATATGATGACAAAGAGCTTGGATGGACCTAAGTTACAAAGGTTCAAAGACATGGCAAGTATAAAGAAGACAGAGAAAACCTCAATTGATGATTGAGGGGGAGCTGTTGGTGCAGACCAATCACCAATTGAAGGTTTGGAAGATCAAATGATGAAGGAAGAATCAATTCCTAAAGTGTGGAAGAAGATTACATTCAGAGGACAAGAGAAGTGTACACATATGTACATTAGTATAGTCATAGCTGACTTAGACCTTTTGTTTAGTAAGAATCATGTACAAATTTATCTATAAATACTTTGAGAAAAGTCGGGGCAAGTATGAGAGCATATGTGACAATAGTTAGAAGCCAAGATTGAGGAAGTTAGAAGTCATGAGATAGAGGAAAAGTTAGTTGAGTTAGCTCTCATCACTCAACTGTAATTCTTCTGAGTAATCGAAAATTTTTGCGCCCGATATTTCTGCGTGTTCTCCTTCTACAGTAGATCAATTGTGAAATGCTTTTGTACAAGTCTAAGTTGAGAGTTGCTTGATCTCTGTGCAAAATTTTAGCTTCCAATTGTAATCAGGCTGAGTGAATTAAGAGTAGGAACATTCATATGTGAAGTATGTTCACTGGTTCCTAAAACAGGCGCAGATTTCGAAGTTAATGTTTTGATCATTTCTCCTAGCACAGTTTAAAGTTTTGCATGAGTGAGGGCTTAATCTTTAAGTTGGAAGATAAGCTACTCATGTCTAGAAGCATTTTGGAAAACGGGTTCTATTCAAGGAGAACCAAGTCTTAAAAGTTACAGGTGTAAAGTCGACTGTTCTGAATGACAGTTTCTGACATAGGTAACTTGAGAAGTTGATTTCTCAAGTTATACTTAATCTTTTGAAATAATTCAACTTGGAGTAGATGCGCAATCTCTAGGAGATACTTCGTACAAAGTTTCATAAAAAACTTTACACATTTGATAGGTCAATGTGGAGAAATATTGCAGCAGACTTTTCTGTGTTTCATCTTCTTCACAGAATTGTTAATCTTTTGATAGTTAGTAATTGATCCTCTAAATGAGTGAAAGGTTTTGACTTATTCTTGGTATAGAGGTGCTCTAATCACAAGAATAGGTTGTTCTTTTGGAGATTAACACTCTCCATCACTCAAGCTTCAAAATTATTCATTAAATGCATTTTTCCACATCATGGATTTCCTAAAGTAATGTTATCTGATCGTGATGTTAGGTTTTGTAATCATTTTTGGGTTGCCTTATTTCAACATTTTGGTTCTAAAATAGATTTTAGCTCTGCATGGGATGACAAGTTGCCATTGCTTCAATTTGCTTACAATAACACTTCACACACCACTACTGGTCGTGCACCTTTTGAAATAGTTTTTGGTAAAAAGCTTCCCACTTCCATGTCCCTCACCCAAACCGACATTCCAATGGCTGATTCTATTGCTCAAGTTCACGTTTCTATACTTCATGATGTTCACGAGCACATTAGGAAAAGTCAAGAGCGATATACACGTACTATCAATACTAAACGATTAGCCAAAGAATTCAAGGAAAATGATTTTGTATGGTTGCGTATCATTAAAAGACGTCTCAAAAATATTTTGCAGCATCCTAAAATTAAACTTGCACCACGCTATTATGGACCGTTTTGCATTATAGAAAAAATGAATGATAATTCATTTCGATTAGATATTCCATCCCATTAGACCATTCATAATTCTTTTCATATTAGTTTACTTAAACCCTTTAAAGGAACTTTACCACTTGCTCCACTTCTTGATGACCCTCCTTTGATTGAAGAACAATCTGAAATCTTAGTTCCTGAGAAAATCATTGATCATGATGTCACTACTACACGCACAGGTACTCAATATCATCGCTATTTGGTTAAGTACAAAAATCACTCTATTGAAGAATGTCAATGGATACATAAAACACAATTAACACCTCATTATGACCATTTAATTTCTGCATATCATACACAAACACATTAATGTACCAGCTCCATGAACATTTCCATGCATGTATTTTTACATGGCACATGCCTATTTTCTTTATTCAATGATGAAACATGTGACTGGCCATCCATGTTTATTATTTTATCACCTGAGGTCAGTTGCTTGTTCAACTGAGGGGCATGTTATACCTTATGGAATATGTTGAACAATGCATTGTTGGATTGTAACATGGAATATGTTAGCCAATGCATTGTTGGATTGTAACATAGAATATGTTAGCCAATGCATTGTTGGATTGTAACAGTAACATGGAATATGTTGAACAATGTATTGTAATTGTTAGAGTGTTAAATTATTTTATCAACTGAGGTCAGTTGCTTGTCAACTGAGAGGCATGTTGTATATTATTGAACAATGCATTGTTAAAGTATTATATTATTAATGTATTAATATGTTTTTGATGTTTTTGATATAGCAGCTGAAGGTTCGTGAGGAGCGTGCAAGGTGTGAAAGGGCGAACATCAATAATCGGAATAATTATTATTTAGCTTGTAAATAAACCGGCGTAGAAGGTTCTATTGTTAGAAAAGTAATGGTCAGAATAAGGGTCATTGAAGACCGTAGTTTCTGTTATTGAAAGCAATGGCTTTCCGTAAAAGTTATCAACTTTTAGTTTCACGCCTGCTTTTCGAAGCCGCCCTCTTGTAACCACTCTTTTCGACGTAATCAAAATTCCTATAAATACATGCACTCTGTGGACTGTCGAAACGGAGTGCATGGGGGGAGATTGCACCCAATCTTGCGTTCGGTCTCGTCTCTTGTTGTCTCTATTTTCTGTGTGTTTTTTTGCGTCTGTAATCTCTGTATGCGCGTGAGCAAGATCCTGACAACAGAGATACACCTCAATCTTTGTTAGGCGAACTTGTGAAAGCGATGTGCGCTACTTTGTACCCTTTCATATAGAGGATGCCCAAGCGCCTTTTTTAGAGGCCATTAGATCAATCCACCTTTCCCAAGCCTACTTCCTAGGCTCTGATACCAATATAAGGAATTGAACTCACAACCTCTTGGTTAGGAATGTGATGGGCTAACCACTTGCCCCAAAAGCCATGGTTGAGGATTACTTCCTAATCCTCTCTCTTAGGGTGTAGTTCAACCATCTCCTGTCTGTCAAGGGTGTGGTTCAACCATCTGCAACCTATCACTTTATTACACTTTACATATAACTTTTGCCAAAATAATATATCAACATTGCATCTTTGACCTTTTCCAAAATATACATGCATCATTGCAAGGGGGTTCATGCACACTCCTAGAACCTCCAATACTAGCAATTAACGAACTCCACCAACGTGAACAATTGTGAACATACCTTGTGCACTACCTAAGCACCTTCATTGACCTTGGTGCACCCCAATGGCCACATGTGCACCACCGGTGCACCCTTTGCCGATATGTGCGTGATTTAAGCTCAACCATATGTATGTTCTTGTTATAAAGAAATGCTTGAGACCTTGAATGATCAAAGAAAGGCTATGTAGGCTTGACATATAGACCATCATTTAAGTAGGAAAGGTGGAAGGAAAGGAATGAAGGCCTTTACCTTTAGAATGCTATATAACTGGTTGCTATTGTGGGGTGGAATAGCCATTGACATCTATACATGTATCATTATTCTCTTTCATCAAAGTCTGTCTCATGTGCTCTCGTTCATCTTTTGAGTTGATGTCATCTTCCAAAAGGGTGTACAACATTGGTATCAAAGCTTGTGGCTGATCCAAGGCATCAACACACTTTAGATGTGGGACACATATGGAGAACTGCTAGTTGGCATAGAGACAATCATAGGTGGAATCAATTCTTTCCTCCTCCCCAAGTGCATGCATGAGGCAGTGGTAAGAGGGAGCTTAAGCCCTCTCACCCCAACCTTTTGAGGTAAAATGGTATGTAGTGTGCCTCATATAGGTTGATCTTTGAAAGTGATTATGCTATGTACAATTAGAAATTTATCGCACACAGCCTTTTCTTATTTGCCTTCTCTTGCAACTCAAATCAACTTCTCTCACACACACTTCCCATTCCTCTCGCACAAATTTCCCACTTGTCTCTCTATGAACGTAGTCGTGAAGGACATAAAGTTGTGCTACTATACTCCCTTCCTCCCCTATAGGTATAACATCCAAGGAAGTAATCAAGGTGTACTCGATCCTTTACAATGAAGATTTACTCTAAGAGGAAAGTAGAGCAAATGAAGAGAAAAGATAAAGGGAAAAAGAGAATAATATAAGTGTATGAAAATGAAGGAGATGATGAATACAAGGAACAAGCTCGATAAGAAAGGAAAAGAAATCCATTGAGAGAGGGAGGAAATTTTTCTCATAAACTTCTTAGTAGAACCTGTGCATCATGAGCATGCTCGACTTTGATTTGAGCTCATTTTGGCCTCCAAACATGCTATCATAGTGATTGTGTAGGAATTTTTGTCCATTTTTGACAAACATACATACAAGTTTCAATTTGCCAATACAAGCACCTAGAATTCTACTACACTTCTAGTAGAGTTTGATAAGGTATGTCTATTCAACTTTTGAGATACAATCAATTTTTTGCATCAGGGTATTTAGTCACTAGCCATGGTTGAGAGCAATGATGTATGTCATATGTTGGTTATTAAGGATAAGTTGGATGGTATTAATTACCCATTGTGGACATATATGATGCATCATGTATTATTAGCAAAAATTATGGGATATTGTGCAAGGTGTTGAAAATTGTCCTACTACACATGCAAATACAATTATTAAAAGTGATGCAAATGGTCTTGAAGATGATGATCTTCAATTTCTTGGTCATGTTGCAGTTTTTGCTACACCTATTGTAAAGAAACTTCCTTGGGATGGTAGAAATGCACATGCACATGCATTGATAGATTTATTTGTCAAACATGACATTATCCCTCACATTCGCTCTTGCAAGACAACAAAAAATGCTTGGGACACTCCTACAACATTGTACTAGATAAGAAATTAGGCTCATGCTGCTTACCTTTGAAAAAATTCAGAGAGTAAGCATATGAATGAAGGAGATTCAATGGTCAATTTTTTCATAAAGATCAAAGATTTGAAGGAGCAATTGATTCTTGTTGATGAAATTGTTCTTAACAGTCTTCTAGATTCATTTCACAGTTTTGCTTATACTCTTCAATTGATGGAGAAAGGCAATCCAAGTTCCTCATTATCTAGTTGTAAGACTTCAAATGAGACCTTGAATGTATTAGAAGCATTATTCTCTTTAAGCACCAAGGGTAGGAAGAATCAAGTATGGGTGGAGTTCACATCTCTCAAGAAACAATCCAAGAAAAATGTCATTGATTTTGTCACAAAGATCAATGACAGAGTTGATCAAGTGCATGGAAAGAAACTTGGGCCTCTACCATTTTGCATCTTCAGCATAATTGGGCATCTACCATTTTGCATCCTCATCACAATTGGCCTACTACCCAATTTCCTTATCACATGGGTGACTACTACTTTTCATCATCACACCCATATTTAGGTGATTACCACTTTCCTCACCTCATCACACTTGGATGACCACCCATTTGAGGACCATTCATCCTAGCCGACCACCACATGTTGATGGAGGCAAGGCTTGATTCACTTCTAGGATAGGCCTATACCAAATCACACTCAAGAGGTGGTTACCCTATCTTGTACATCTTGATTTATAATTAGGGCAATTATAAATGAGGGTGATTACCAACTTGGGTAATTTTTGTGATGACTTCATGTTTAGAGAAGTGTAAGGATTGGCAATTCATGAGCGAGCAAAAGCAAAGAAGGCAATTAGAAGGAGTTACATTCACTACAAGTGAAGGTAGGGCCCAAAAATATCATATTGGTAGAATTGGGCACCACCACTCCTCTTTTGGGCATGGTCAAGACTGGGCATCTACTCCACCTATTTTTGGAAGGATTATCGTGGGGAGAAAATGGTAAAGTAAATTTTTATTAACTTGTCAATAAAGTGTTACAATGTGAATTAATGCAAGGAATACCATCACAAAGCTCTTAGGGAACAACATTGTAAAGCTCTGGTGGTCTCATAACATATGATTAGGGGCGTAAAGGTAGTTGGCTACTAGAGCCATAATTATTGCACTCCACCACTTTGGTGCATGCAGAATTTAAGGTTGGAGTTTGGCATGGCCACTCCTTTGGTCTATATAAATAGATATTTGACACTCATTTTTGGCATCATATTCCATCACAATATGAGATCTCATATTGTTGTTTTGTACTAGTTGGAGCTATCTCTTGGCCACTCTCTGCATTTTGTTGCAACTTGCTCGCTGTGGTCGAGACCATTCTGTGGTGACTATACATAGTGTTGATCCTCAGTTAAGTAGCAGTTAGCATTATAGAGTGATTGAGTTGCCTTGGTTAGTATCTCTTAGTCAATTGCATTATGTTGCTTTTTTGTTACATTTCTATTGTAGAGATTACTTATTGTTTAAGATCATTCATGATTTGTGTGGTCAAGTTTTAGTACATGGAGTGGCTACAAACCCACTGTACTACTCATTTGATTTTTTTTCGACTTACTATAACCATTCTTAGTCTAAAAGAATTGGACTTATTTTTCGTCTGTGTATTTGCAACCTTTTTATCTCTATATCTTTACTCTCAAGTGGTGTACCTGCACACAGACATATCACAGGGTATATTTCCCTAAGGAAGAACTCTTCTTGAACAGAAGAGGTATTGGAACTGTGGTCATAGAGGCCTCTCCTATAGTTTGGCACTTGCCTATAGTTTGACACCCCAATACCTCCTCTACACACGGCATGCTCATTCATGGTATGTGTTTGACTTTGAGGTCTACAGAAGTACACGAATAACACAAGGAAGAAGAAGACTCTCAGAGCAAGATACAAAACTGAATAAATTTTCAAGTGAATGTACAAGAATAAATAATATGTTAGGGTTATAGGCACATATAACCGAGGGAGAAAAACCTCCTAAAGAAGGAAAAACATTCCCTTGGCAGTCCTAAGTGTGTTCACACACATCACTGCTGAAATATATCAATGAATCTCCCCTAGAAGTGATGTGGTGAAAAAGGAGCTAAGATCCATGTATAAGGAAGTGTCAACTATCGACGACATGATTGCTCTTACATAATCTACATTTGCATCCACATGAGTGCATCTCCATTTTGTATATGGGAAGCACTCCATTTCCAGATTATTTCCATTTTATATTGTATCTCTTTTGTATTTGGGTACCTTGCCATTTGCTTCTACCATTGTATTCATTACTCCTTTGAGGCGAATTATCCCACATGAGATGTGTGTTGGAGAGCCCTTCTCAAATCTATATAAGGAGGGCCTCTCCCCCATTTGTACTTGCTTAGAAGCTTGAGGAGTCTACTCCATGCTCTTGGCAAGCTCATTTCTAGTCCATGTGAGTTTACCCATTTCTTGGTCTACTTACTTTGAGTCTCTCACACTCTTTTTTTTGTGACTACACTCTTCTTTTCATTTTTCTTCCACGTGTGTACTCTCTACATGGTATCAGATCGCTAGGTGGAGGTCTTGGTGGTGTGTTTGGTGGTCGATTTAGTGGTGGTGGTGCTTGAGTTTGGTGGTGTTGCTCTCCTCCCACTTGGAGAAGCCATTTTCCATCACTTTACACTCTTTTGGGTTTCATCTTGCCCATTTTCCCACCCTCCCACTCTTCTTCTTTCATCATTTTGTACCCCTTTAACCCTGTTTTCCCTCCCTCCCACCCTTACATTGGGCGATCCTTTGCATTAATTTGACATGTCATTATTGTAAACTTGTGTGAAGACTCTGTAATGTTCTAGATATTTACGACATTAGTGATAGGGTGGATAAGGGCCTTGTGCTAGTGCTTCCAAGAAGAGTTATAAGTTGCAAGGTAAAGACCATTTCAAAATTTGGAAATTCGATGGCACAAACTTTGCTCTATGGAAGAATCAAACTAAAGATGTGCTTATTCAAAGGAGGTAGTGGAAGCCAGTAAATGGAATCTCAAAGAAGCCTATTGATATGGATGATGATGATTAGGATGAGCTGGATGAAATGGCTGCACCTGGTGGTAAACTGGTCTAAAATGACATATGTGGAGCACTCTTGAATGAAGATATCCATAGAAAGTCTGTGGTTGTCACTTAGAGTGGAGATGCATATAATGTTCATGATGCTTACTAAGGAAGTTTTGGAGTTTGAGGTGTACTGAAGCATGCAAACAACATAAGGAAGAAGAAGAAGCTTGGAGCACAACACACAATATTGAATGTATTACCAAGAGAATGCACAAAGATAAGTTACCCATTAGGGTTATAGGCATATATACAAACAGGGGGAAAAAACCTCCTAAAGAGAGAAAAAAGTTCCCCGATAGTCCTACTGTGTTTACACACATCACTACCTAAATATATCAACAAATCCCCCTAGGCGTGATGCAGTGAATGAGGAGCTAGCACTCATGTATAAGTGCCAAGCTATGTGGAATCAATCCACAAAAGGAAGTAAGCCCAAAGCTTTGCGAAAAGCTTCAAACTTCTCCCTAGGCAGAGCCTTTGTAAAAAGGTCTGCGATGTTCTCTTGTGTGGGCACATATGCTAAAATGATCTCTCCAACATAGAACATCCCCTTGACATAATGATAGTGCACCTCAATGTGCTTTGTGCGAGCATGGAGCACATGGTTCCTCGCAACTACCAATGTGCTCTGACTATTAGTGAAGATGGTGGTTGCAGAAGACTGACCAACACCCAAATAAGCCATAAGGCATCTAAGCCACACACACTCAATTGCCACTATGAAAGCTAGCCTATACTTAGCCTCACAGCTAGAAGTGGCCACAATAGGTTGCTTCTTGCTCGACCAAGATATACATGAGCTACCAAGCATGAAGCAAAGCCACTAGTGGACACATGAGTGTCATAGCAACTAGCCCAATTAGTGTCAGAAAAGCATGCAAATCTGGCGGTTGTGATCCCCCCTTGGGATAAAACAATCCAAGTATCGGGGTACGACTCACGTAGCGAAAGATGAGCTTAACCACTTGCCAATGCTTGACACGTGTGTAATGCATCAATCTGCTCATCTGTGAGACAACAAACTAAATATTTGGCTGAGTAATGTATAATTAAATCAAGCATCAACAACCCGCTGATAGAGAACAACATCAAATGCATCTCTAGCATCATAAAGACTCAACCATAAACCTGTCTCCATAGGAGTGGCACTAGGTTTACGGTCTTCAAGGCCAAAATGCTGCAATAATGTGTCAATGTATTTTATTGGACACAAAGCTATTCCACCATCAACTTGGATGAATTGAATGCCCAAATAATGATGCAAGTGCCCCAAATCTGACATCTCAAATGAGGCATGCAAATTAGCCTTAAAATTTGCAATATGCTTCTCAATAGGACGAGTGAACAAGATGTCATCAAGATAGACAACAATGATCAGAAGCACATCATTTTCACACTTAACATATAAGGTCTTCTCAGTTGGAGTTTTCTCAAAACCATGTGCAATCAAGTAGGCATGTATTTTCTTCATACCAAGCACGTGGTGCTTGCTGCAAACCATATAATACCTTCTTAAACCTACACACTTGGTTTTCATGCCCTTTATGTGCAAAGCCAGAAGGCTGAAAAACATACACTTCTTCATGCAAGTCACCATTCAAAAATGCACTTTAATTGTCCAACTGATGTACATTCCAACCATGATGATTTGCAAGTGCATGCTACAAACAATAGTCATTCGACATGTAGAAGAAAAGGTCTCATCAAAATCAATGTCTCTTTCCTGAGCATAACCCTTTGCAACAAGCCTAGCCTTATACTTGTCAACTGTTCCATCAGGCTTATGCTTCACCTTGTATACCTAGTTAGTTCCAATAACCTTCTTGCCAGGAGGCAAGTCACATAAAGACTAGGTACCATTTTTCATGATAGCATCATATTCCGATTGCATAGCAACCATCCAATTTTTAGAGTTTTGTGCTTCATAAAATGAAACAGGCTCATTCTCATCACAAAGACTAGAGGCAGTCATAGCATAGCAATCTGATGCAAAAGAAGCAAGAGCACGAATGAGTATGATATGACAGAGGTGCATCTAATTTGCTATCATGCAAAGTCTACACCAGCCATTTTGGCATAGTTTTTGCCTCCTCAATATCAACTCTCTCATCAACAAGTGCAGATTCATGTAAATCTGCATAAGAAATGGAATGATCTGCATCATAACATGAAACCTGTAAAGGCTTAGAAGTTGCTTCATTAGGACTAGCACTAGAGTGTCCACCTATAAAAAGAGGGAGCAAAGTTTCATACATGTCTTTGGAGCTAACTGATGTCTCCTTAGTACATGAAAGTAATGGTTGAATATCATCTCCCACAAAAACAACATCATGGCTAACCAAAATGCATTCAGTCTGTGGATGATACAGATGATAGCCTTTGCTTTCAGAAATGTACCCAACAAAAATACATTTCACTTCATTATCATCTAATTTCCTACATTGTTGTTTAGGCACTAATGCAAATGAAAAACAACCAAAAACACGCAGGTGAGCAACAGATGGCTTACTACCATGCCAAGCCTCATATGGAGTGGTAGACTACAATGCTTTAATGGCACACATGTTAAGTACATATGCTACACACATAACAACCTCAAGCCAAAACCTATTTGGTAAAGCTTGACTCTTGACCATACACCTCGCCTTCTCCATGAGTGACCTATTCTTCCTTTCAGCAACTCCATCCTATTGAGGTGTATATGACACTCTACACTTCAAACCTTTCTTTCAATGGATATACTCATGCATGCCTGGAAATATCATCGATGAAAGTCACAAACTAAAGATTGTTCCCAAAAGAAGGTGTTTGCATAGGACCACAATATCACTGTGAACAAGTTGTGATTTTTGAGTAGCTCCAACTAAACCATCTTTTGGGAAGGAGGAATGCTGAATTTTGCCCAAAATATAGCCTTCACATATATGTTTACCAGGTGCCTCAAGTTTGGGCAAAAGGGACACCATTTCAAATTTCTGTCGGCATAGCAAACTAGCAAAATTCAAATGACCAAAGCATGCATGCCAAAGCTTTGCATCTAACATAGCTTGAAAATCTTGAACTACACATGCTTAATCATTCACAGATTTTGCATAATCTATGAGCTTATATAGGCCACGACATAAAATTCTAGAAGCAATAATGATGTCGCCATTTGAAAGATCATGATTTGTACATCTATCATCAACAAATTTCACGAACAAGCCAATCTTGGTTAATGTTGAAACTCATAATAGATTTTTCTTGATCCTTGGCATAAATAAAGCATCTGACAATGTAAAAGAATTACCATCAGCAATAGTCAAAATGATCTTATGAACTCCCATAATAGGATAAGAGAAGTTGTTGGTGCATGTGACAATATTCCTTGAAGGGGAAGGCTCAAGTGAAATGAAGAAACTGTGTTGTGAGGTAATATGTTTTGTTGCCCCACTATCAAAGTACCAAACATCTGAGTCTACTATAGACATACATTGTTCATGTGAAGATGGGTCATAACTGCAAATAATAGTAAATGCCTATTATTCATTCTACACAAGATTAGTAGACCCTGTTTTGGGTGTAGAGGCCTCTGCAACAACCATTCCAGCCTCTCTCTTCTTTGCCTCTTTTGCAGCCAGTTTTGGACAACTCTTTATGATGTGATCATTTCCTTTACAATATTTGCAAAACAATGTCTGTCATCCTTCTTTGATTGTGCAGAATTAGCAGATTTTTTCTTACTAGTAGTAGAAGAGCTCCATTTACCTTTGCCCTTCTAACTAGCCAGGAAAGCTTGATCTGCAACACACATAATGGACCTATTCTGCTTAGAGTGATCTTCCTACAATAAAACAGAGACTAACTCCTCAAATGTTAAGGCATTTGGATTGCCATTCATCATCAATCAAAGAATAGAAACAAAAATTTGATATGAATTTGGAAGACCATTCAGAATAGTCTGCACAAGTGAACTGTCAGGCAAGACTTCATCAATAGAAATCAACTGCTCCTTCAAATCTTTGATCTCTATCAAAAAGTTGTCCATGGAATCTCTTTCATTCATGTGCTCACTCTTCAATTGTTTTTGGAGGTAAGCAACACGAGCCTCATTCCTTTCTTGGTATAAAATAGTTCGTGTATCCCAAGAATCCTTTGCTATTTTGTAGGAGCAAATGTGGGGAATAATGGAATCTTTGATAGACAAGGCTATCAATACATGTGCCTGAGTATCTTTGCCAGCCCATCGAAGTTGCTCTACAGTAGGTGCAACAGGAACCGCAACACAAACAAGAACTTAAAGAATATCACCATCTTCAACATAATCTACACCACCTTTAGCAACTGTGTTTGGAGGTGAAATAGGATGTTTTTCAACACCCTACACAATATTCCATATCCCTTTTGCAACCAATACATGATGCATCATATTAGCCCATACTGGGTAATTGGTACCATCCAACTTATCCTCAACAGCATATGGAATACATCACTGCTTTCATCCATGGCCATTGACTAAAATACCTTGATGTAGAAAAATGATTGTGTCTCAAAAAGTTGAACAAAACTACCGTATCGAGTTCTGCTAAACCTATAGCAGACTTCGAGATGCATATATTGGTGAACCAAAACGTGTATATATCTTTGGCAAAAAAGATAAGATTACCTGCACAAGCACTATGATAGTGCACTCAGAGGTCGAAACAAGCTCAAATCGCGATTTCAACACCATAGAGTGAAGCCATTTTGAACTCCTAATTGTCCTTCATATGCTCACCAAATTTTGTGCGATTCTGAGATTGTGAACAGAGGGGTGTCAAGGATGCCCTAGGTGAAGCGATGACCTGCTCTGATACCAAGTGTTGGAGTTTGATGTATACAAAGGTAAGTTACCCATTAGGGTTATAGGTGTATATACAAGCCAAGGGAAAAAAACCTCCTAAAGAGGGAAAAAAGTGTCCCAACGGACATCACTACGTAGATATATCAACATAAATGAATCATCAGCATGGCCGGAGCAAGAACAAGGAAAATAACGATCAATAAAATAAAAGTAGAAATAAATCAAGGAAGAGGGATATCGAGTGCAATTATTTTCGTAAGAAAGGAAATTTGAAGAATGAGTGCTATCATTAAAGAATGCTAAAGGTAAAGGACAACATTTTGATGGGCATGTTAAATAGTTACATGCTCCATCTTGTTTGACTATGAAGATAGAAGAAATTATTGTTATTGTTTATGATGTTGATGTGTTGAAACTTGATAATCCTAGTGAGACTCATATGGATGATTCTCTTTCCCACACATAACTACTAGATTCTGGCACTTCTTTCCATGTGGCACCACATAGATAATGGTTCTCTACTTATGTAGCAAAGTTTCTTGGTACTGTGAGACTTGATGATTCTTACCAGTGTGATGTTGTTGGGATTGGAGATGTGGTTGTGATGTTCATTGATGGTTTAAGATTTACTATGCATAATGTACACTATGTGCCTCAATCATCATGTAGTTTGATCTCATTTGGTCAACTTGATGACCTTGGTTACGAAAGGGGCAGTCTCAATACAGGTTATGGCTTTATGTCCACCCAACATACCATGATACCTTGATGTCAATCAGTGGCATGATGCTTTAAGCAACAAATTGTTAGATGTTAACGCGGGAGCTACCCTCTCTGACTTGCTAAATTTATGAAACAAGTTTCTAGGACTTAAGTTTGATGAAGTGACACTTTCGCTCATAGATGCCAAATGCCTCTTAGTCACTATCGTTTGTGGTGTTGCATTGTGATTTAGTGCGCTTTGCAAATTTTGTGACCAAATCTCAAACTCAATTCATAAGTGCATGTGCTTATGCTTCAAGTCGTGAATGCTCACCGGTAATGTATGCAATTATGCCAAATGATTCTACTCATACATGCATGCACAAACAATCCTTTCCTAGAATTCAATGTCAAATTCACATGTCTAATATGTATAGCTTCCTTTAGGTGAAATTGTTGAAAAGAGAGCCTACACTTAGAATTCCTAGGTGTGAAAATTAGTAGTCAAGCACAAGTAGCAATAGGCTCACACTTAAGCAACTCCACATGCATACGTAAATGCCATAATTTGGAAATATAGCTACCATTATGTTTCTAATTCCTCATGTGTGATTCAAATGGTCAATATTTCAAGTGTACTTGGGAATAACTTCCACAAATTTCCCTTTCCAAAGGACACTTCCTTTTGATGGTGAGTACACAAAACAATTTCAAACTTCGGGTTCTCTAATCTTGATTCTATTGGGTTCCTTGGAACCCTTCATGAATCCCTAGTATAATGTGTTTCTTTCATGAGTACTTGATACACCCAAGCTTTAGAGCCTAAGAGTGGTTGGATAATGTTGTTTCATTAGGAGGATACATCTTGATAGATCCTAGTAGTTTCCTCACGTTCAGGGTGTTGCTACTATCACTATATTTACCTAGAAGCTTTCCCACACTATATCTTGCCTAGAGTACATTTTTTGAGTGGAGATTATCTTCTACATGCCGATAACGCATTCCGACGAGACTTACCCAAAGTACCAAAGTGATAAGCAGACCATGCGAGTGAATAGTGCATTGGGAATGCCATCGTGGAGCAGTACTAACAATGTTACATTTGAACAAAGGAGTGTGGCAAGTAGCAGTGGGTTGGCACCACAACATTTTCCTATTTTTGGTCTACATAACATATCGGAATCCAGTCCAGTACCCTCTGGTACTAGTTCGGTGTTTGGTGTGAACATCAAACTCGGTGGCAGTTTGGTATATGTTGAAACAATAGAAGAAGTTATTGTGGATATTACCAAACTTAATGAACTTTTCTAAAGGCAATAGGTTGCAGTTCAGGTTGGAGTACCCCTATTGAATGCCATAGTGAAGTAGAAATTCCAAAGTTCTAGAGTGACATAAAGATTCTCCCATCCGAAGAGTTGAATCCAATCCAAAAATCAAACATACAATTTCCAAAAAACCTGTTTGCTGACCACAAACTAGAGCCATCAAGAACCTTTGATTCTAAGAAAACAGTAGATGCATGTGTAAAAACAATGGCAGATGTACAAAATGATCAGCAACAAGGAGGTTACCAAAGACAACCGACTATGGGAGTGACTTATGCTAAATTTGGTGCATTCTCAGGTGACAACCCAGATGTGCACATTTGCACTTTTGAAATCAAGTACACTGTATTGAATAACCCAGAAGATCCAAAATACAAGGACATTGTAAGTCAATGAAGCAGCGAGATGGCTCATCGAGTTCGATCTAAATCATTTTTGGTGATATGAGGATGTTAAGGACGCATTTTTGCAACACTTCCAATTAAAGAAGAATGCGGTCAAAATATTTGATTTTCTATAAACCAACACGCAAAAGGTGAACCAAAGTGTCAAGGACTATGCCACCCTCTTTTGCACGCATCTATGACAATTACCCCAAGCGCATGAAAATTTACCTAATGATGTCATCACCCAATGGTTTATCAATGGCCTCAATCCACAATTTCAATAGGTCATGATTATTCAATGCATAGGTGGCATGACCCTAGATGTTGCCATTGCGATGGCACTATAATTAGAACATGAAGTAGATGGTTTTATAGAAGACCTTGAATGGTTGAAATTTGACAAAAACAGAAGTGACAATCCATTGAATACAATGCTAAAACACAAAATCGATTCTTTGTTAATGCAATACTTCAAGAACTAGGTGAACCCGTCATAACCTATGTACCTCCTCACCTACAAAACACATCATATCCCAACTATACCAATTATCGAGCACTGCGAGTAGGGAACTACAATCAATCTCGGTGGAACCAAGGCCAAACTGTCATTTTTGTGGAGAATTTGGACACATTCGTCGACACTGTAAGGATGCTCGAGAGTATGAAAAACGTAAACAAGACCGACAAAGCCTCATGGCTAATACAAGTTACATCATAGCAACGGACACCCAGACAACAACCATCTAGACACAATCTAACAAAGTACTCCATCCAACTATAGAAGTACTCGAACCTGGCTTTAAGGAGCGGCAATGTACATTCGCTAAAGCATCAAAGTGGGATCAAGCAGAATGTCTAATCTTTCATGACCCTATACTAGTAAAACTATACCAAAACTGGTGGCATCAGAGCCAGTGGCCTCACCGAAGACTACACCGGAATTGAACAACACTAGCATGGAATAGGACATTTTGGCAAAGGCACCAATCACTCTCCCATTATGACAACTACTAAATGTGGTCCTTGGTATTCAGCAACAATTTTATTAGCAAGTCAACCCAAGTTTGATTCGAGCATCTACCACCACTATCTATCCTAAACCTGATTCTACAGTCGACCATGCAGTTCTATTAGTTACAATATTGTTTAAAAATCATAAAATAATGCAGGTCCTCATTGATGGTGGTTCCGATGTCAACATTGGTGCTGCTTCCTTATGTAAAAAGTGAGGATGGAATCATGTTGAATCAATTAATTTCTTTGTACAAATGACTAACCAATCTAGTGTTGATATATTTAGGTAGTGATGTGTGTGAACACTCTAGGACCGCTGGGGCACTTTTTTCCCTCTTTAGGAGGTTTTTTTCCCACGGCTTGTATATATGCCTATTGCCCTAATGGCCTACTTATCTTTGTACATTCTAGTGGTAATACATTCAGTATTGTGTGTTGTGCTCCAAGCTTCTTCTTCTTCCGTGTGCTATTCGCGTGCTTCTGCAGACATCTAACTCCAATAATTGGTATCAAAGCAGGTCGCTGCTTCATCTAGGGCATTGTCGACACCTCTCTGATTGTAGTCTCAGAATCGCACGAATTGGTTGAGCTCGTTTCGGCCTCCGAATGCACTATCATAGTGCTTGTGCAAGCTATTTCATCTTTTTGTGCCAAAAGTATATACCAGTTTCGGTTTGCCAGTATAAGCGTTTCGAAGTCTGCTACAAGTCTAATAGAATTTGTCTGGGCAGTTCTATTCAACTTTTTGAGATACAATCAATTTTCTGCATCAAGGTATTTTAGTCACTGGCCATGGCTGAAAGCAGTGATTTATTCCGTATGTTGGCTGTTGAGGATAAGTTGGATGGTACCAACTACCCATTGTGGGCTTATATGATGTGACATGTATTGGTTGCAAAAGGATTGTGGAACATTATGCAGGGTGTTGAAAAACGTCCTATCACACCTACAACTGTTACAACCGCAGGTACTGAAGTTCATGCAGAAGGTGTCAAAGATGATGATATTCTGTATATTCCTGTTCGTGCTACGGTTCCTAGTATAGAGAAAATTTGTTGGGATGGTAGATATGCCCAAACACATGCATTGATAGCTTTGTCTATCAAACATGCCATTATTCCTCACATTCACTCTTGCAAAACAGCTAAGGATGCTTGGGATACGCTTACCACATTGTACCAAGCTAGGAATGAGGCTCGTGTTGCTTACCTCCGAAAACAGTTGGAGAGTGAGCACATGAATGAAGGTGATTCTATGGACAATTTTCTAACAAAGATCAAAGACTTGAAGGAATAGTTGATTTTTGTTAATGAGGTTATACCAAATAGCTCACTTGTGCAGACTGTTTTGAATGGTCTTCCTGATTCATATCAAAGTTTTGCTTCTACTCTTCGGTTGATGTTGAAAGGCAATCCAAATGCCTTGTCGTTTGAGGAGTTAGTCTCAATTCTATTGCAGGAGGATCAATCCAAGCAGAACAGGTCCATTATGAATGTTGTAGATCAAGCTTTCTTGGCTAGTCAGAAGGGCAAAGGAAAATGGAGCTCTTCAACTAGGAAGAAGAAATCTACTAATTCTGCACAATCGAAGAGGGAAGACAAAGATGAAAAGAAATCAGAAAAAGCGGAAATTGTTTTGCAAGTACTGTAAAGGAAATGATCATATCATAAAGAACTGTCCAAAATTGGCTGCTAAAAAGACAAAGAAGAAAGAGGCTGGAATAGTTCTTATAGAGGCCTCTACACCAAAAACAGAGTTTGCTAATCTTGTGTAGGAAGAAGAATGGGCGTTTACTACTGTTTGTAGTTTTGACCCATCTTCTCAGGAGCAGTGCATGTCTGCAATAAACTCAGATGTTTGGTACTTCGACAGTGGGGTGACCAAACATATTACCTCGCAGTGCAGTTTCTTCTCTTCACTCGAGCCTGCCCCTACAGGGAATACTGTTACATGCGCCAACAACTCCTCTTATCCTGTTATGGGAGTTGGTAAGATAATTTTGACTACTACTGATGGTAGTGCTTCCACTTTGTCAGATGCTTTATTTGTGCCCGGGATCAAGAAGAATATGTTATCAATTTCAGCTTTAGCCAAGATTGGCTTGGTTGTGAAATTTGTTGATGACAGGTGTATGGTTCATGATCTGTCAAATGGTGACGTGATTATTGCTTTTGGCATTTTATGTCGTGAGCTATATAAGCTCATAGAATATGAAAGATCTATGAATGATTCGGAATGTGTAGTACATGATTCTCAAGCTATGTCAAATGCAAAGCTTTGGCATGCATGCTTTGTTCATTTGAATTTTGCTAGTTTGCTATGCCTGCAGAAATCTGAAATGGTGTCCTCTTTGCCCAAACTTGAGGCACCTGGAAACATGTTTGTGAAGGCTATATTTTGGGCAAAATGCAGCGTTCCTCATTTCCAAAAGATGGTGAGCACAACACACAATATTGAATGTATTAACAGTAGAATGTTCAAAGATAAGTAGCCCATTAGGGCAATAGGTGTATATACAAGCTGAGGGAAAAAAACCTCCTAAAGAGGGAAAAACGTGCCCCGTTGGTCCTAGAGTGTTCACACACATCACTACCTACATATATCAACAAATACCCCCTGGGAGTGATGCGGTGAACAAGTAGCTGGCACTCATGTATAAGGAAGTGCCAAGCTATGTGGAAATCACTCCACAAAAGGAAGTAAGCCCAAAGCTTTGCGGAAAGCTTCAAACTTCTCCCTAGGTAGAGCCTTCGTGAAAAGGTCTGTAATGTTCTCCTCTGTGGGCACATATGCCAAGCTGATCTCCCTAGCAGAGAACCTCTCCCTGACATAATGATAATGCACCTCAATGTGCTTAGTGCGAGCATGGAACACAGGGTTCCTCACAACTGTCAATGCACTCTGACTGTCAATGAAGATGGTGGTGGCAGAGGACTGACCAACACCCAAATCAGCCATAAGGCGTCTAAGCCACACACACTCAACAGTCGCTGGGAAAGTTGCCCTATACTCAGCCTCACAACTCGAAGTGGCCACAGTAGGCTGCTTCTTGCTCAACCAAGATATACGTGAGCTACCAAGCATGAAGCAAAAGCCACTAGTAGACACATGAGTGTCATAGCAACCAGCCCAGTGTGAGTCAGAAAAAGCATGCAAATCTGGCAGTAGTGATCCCCCTTGGGATAAGAAAAAACCCAAGTAGCTGAGTACCACCCAAGTAGCGAAAGATGCACTGGGCAATACATAAACCTCCTCATCTGCGAGATAGCAAACTGAATATCTAGCCAAGTAATGCATAAGTAAATCAAGCATCCAATAGCCTACTGATAGAGGACAACATCAAATGCATCTCCAGCATCATGAAGACTCAATCGTAAACCTGTGTCCATAGGAGTGGCAATAGCCTTACAGTCTTCAAGGCCAAAACGCTGCAATAATGTGTCAATATATTTTGTTTGACACAAAGCCATTCCACCATCAACTTGCATAAAATGAATTCCCAAATAGTGATGCAAATGCCCCAAATCATACATCTCAAATGAGGCATGCAAATCAGCCTTAAAATCAGCAATATGCTTCTCAATAGGACCAGTGAGCAGCATGTCATCAACATAGACAACAATGATTAGAAGCACATCATTAGCACACTTAACATATAAGGTGCTCTCAATCGGACTTTTCTCAAAACCATGTGCAATCAGATAGGCATATATCTTCTCATACAAAGCACGTGGTGCTTGCTTTAAACCATATAATGCCTTGTTTAACATGCACACCTGGTTTTAATGCCCTTTTTGCACAAACCCACGGGGCTGAAAAACATACACTTTTTCATGCAAGTCACCATTCAGAAATGCAATTTTAATGTCCAACTAATGTACATTCCAACCATGATGGGCTGCAAGTGCATAGATGCTCCGAACAGTAGTCATATGGCATGTAGGTGCAAAGGTCTCATCAAAATCAATGCCTCTTTGCTATGCATAACCCTTTGCAACAAGCCTAGCCTTATACCTGTCAACTGTTCCATCAGGCTTACGCTTTAGCTTGTAAACCCACTTAGTGCCAATGGCCTTCTTGTCAGGAGGCAAGTCACATAAAGACCAAGTACCATTCTTCATTATTGCATCATATTCAGATTGCATAGCAGCCATCCATTTTTTTGAATTTTGTGCTTTGTCAAATGAAACAGGATCATTCTCATCACAGAGACTAGATGCATCCATAGCATAGCAATTTGATGCAAAGGAGGCACTATGAGAGCATGATCGAGTATGATATGACAGAGGTGCATCTAATTTGCTATCACGTAAGGTCTGCACTAGCCATTTTGGCATAGTTTTTGCCTGCTCAATATCAGCTCTCTCATCAATTAGTGCATCATGTAAATCTGCATCAGAAATGGAATGATCTGCATCATCACATGAAACCTGCAAAGCCTGAGAAGTTGCCTCATTAGGACCAGCACTAGACTATCCACATGTAAAAAGAGGCAGCAAAGTATCATACATGTCTTTGGAGCTAACAGATGTCTCCTTATTACATGAATGCAATGGTTGAATAGCATCTTCCACAAAAACAACATCATGGCTAGCCAGAATGCGTTTAGTCTGTGGATGATACAGGCGATAGCCTTTACTTTCAGAACTGTACCCAACAAAAATACATTTTACTGCTTTATCATCCAATTTTCTGCGATGTTGTTCAGGCACTAATGCATATGCCAAACAACCAAAAACACGCAGATAAGCAACATATGGCTTGCGATCATGCCAAGCCTCATATGGAGTGATAGACTGCAGCGCTTTAGTGGGACACCTGTTAAGTACATATGTTGCACACATGATAGCCTCAAGCCATAAACTATGTGGTAAAGCCTGACTCTTGACCATACACGTCGCCATCTCCATGAGTGACATGTTCTTTCGTTCAGCAGCTCCATTCTATTGAGGTGTATATGGCACTATATACTGGTGTTTTATCCCACATTTAGGCAGAAATGCATTAAAATCAGAAGACATATATCCCCCCTCGATCAAAACAGAGGGTGCCCATTTTACATGCTGACAGATTTTCAACCAAAACCAAAAATTGTTTGAAGCACATGAACACTTCAAACTTTGCTTTCAATCGATATACCCATGCATGCCTGGAAAAGTCATCAATGAAAATCACGAAGCAAAGATAATTTCCAAAAGAAGATGTCTGAATAGGACCACATACATCACTATGTACAAGCTGCAATTTTTGAGAGCTCAGGTATGTGTGTCTGTCTAATGTTCGAATGAGCACATAGATCATCAACATAGACTTCTAAGTTCTTCCTCAGGAACTCTTTAAATACATGACACATCAGTCTCTGGAAGGTAGTAGGTGCATTGGTGAGACCAAAGGGCATTACTCTAAAGGCGAATATGCCCCACTCTGTGGCAAAGGCTGTCTTATGCTGATCTTCTGGCGCTATGGCTACCTGATTGTAACCAGAAAATCCATCAACGAAGCTGTACACTTCCTTACCTGCTACTCTTTCTAGGAGATGTTTAGTGATGGGAAGCGGATAGTTATCTCGAATGGTGGCTGCATTAACCTTCTTCAAGTTAATACACACACGTAACTTTCCATTCTTCTTGGGCACCACTACAATGGGTGATACCCACTCAATGTGCTCAATTTCATAGATAAATCCAGCTTCCACCAGGCGATCTATCTCTTCTTTGATCTTGGAAGCATAATTATCATTATATGCGTATGGATTTTGCTTAGAGGGTTTGGCATCTGAGGTCATGGGAATAGTGTGTGAGCATATGTCAGGGTCCACACCTTTCAAGTCCTTGTAACTCCAAGCGAATACATCTCTGTATTCTCTTAGCAAGGCTATTAACTCATGCTCTTCTTACTCCGTCACGTCATGGCCTATGTACATGCATCTTTCTTCTCCTTCTTCTATGGCTACAACTATTTTTCTTGGTGGTTTCTTTGTTATCATAGGCCTCCCCTGATTGCGCCTCATGTTTAGGCATTCTTATCATGACTTTTCTATCATCTATTTCATACTTCTTAAAGTTTACAGGGAATTCAAAGAAAGATTCTTCTTCTTCTGGTGTGATTTCTTTCTTCTTTCTTTTCTTTCCCTCATTCTTAAGGGTCACTTGCATGGTTAATCTTACATCCTTGGTGAGCTCTTCATGTCTCTAAGGGCAAACTTCTACTTCATAAAAGTATTCTTCATCTGATGCAAAAGGTGGGTCCATAATGATTGACTCTAGATCGGAGTTGCTTGCATCCTCAAATGCATCAGTGCTAGGTTCACATTCTTCAAGAACCGAATCACCCATGATTGGCTCTATTGTGAAAACTGAAATGTCATAGCCATCGTCATCACAGTGGGGTTTCCATTGTTCTTCATTGATGGCTACATCCATTGTTGCTGAAATTTCTGCCCAACCATGAGGTTCAAATTCTTCGTCAGGAAATACTACAGGTGCATAGGCTGGATCGTGAACTGATCTATGGGTTTCTTTCGCACCTACCTCTCTGGCTTTTTCTCTCTTCTCTTCTTCTACTGCTACTTTACACATCCACAAGTGAGTGTCTTCATGCATCCCATGAGGATCCTGATCCTATGGAATGCACTGAATCTGTATCAACCTTGGCTCTATGGATGGGATTCCATTGGATGGGATGGACATCTCTATGAGAGTAATCCTTGAGATTAACTTTGGTCGTGACACCTAAGTGTTGCAAGTACAAGGAATTGGTTCCCCAATCTTGTACTACTTGCAACTGCCGCATAAAAGGGCTTCCCAAAATCATCTCATACGCCTGATTTTTGCTAAAGTCACATATAGCAAAAGTATGCTCAAACTCTACACCACATGTAGTGAGAGTTATTCCTTCTAGCAGTCCTAAGGGTCTTTCAATGTGACCATCGGCCATCTGCAATTTCATTCTCGTGGGCCTGAGTGCTGGCTTGCCCCATTGCTTCCATAGGGAAGTGGTAGCAATTGCAACTCCTGCACCTGAGTCTAGAATGGCCTTGGTTGTATATCCTTGATGAGTAATGGGCAGATAGGTGTTTCCTTCTTCTCCTTCACTCATGTCTCCTATCTTGTCCAAGGGTATTTCTGGCACTGTTCTATGAGATCCTACCTGGGAACGAGGTTTAACTACTTTTGGCACTTGATTGACTACATGTTTCCATAGTTCTGGTCTAACCTTGAGTAGCTCTTCTAAAGTGAGGTTGCACTGCACTTTAGTGTTCTTTAGGACCTCTGTGTTCCTAGGTATGACTGAGTCTTCTTTTCTTACCATTATAGTGGGTGCTCTCATATATGTAGACTTAGCTTCCCATGGGCCTATGAAATGGGGTAGTTCCTACAAGGAATTAGACTCAAAGTCTAATCTCTCTTGAGATTGGGTGCTCTCCTACTCTCCATAAATGGAAGGGATACCTTGTGGGAATTGATCATGCGCATCATCCACAAGTTCAATGGGAGGAGGGACTTCACTCTCTTTAGCCCATTTCTCTTCTTGAATCTCGCGTAGGAATTATGGTGAATACCTATTCATAGAAAAAGATGTGTCTGGTTCAGTGGAATTAGGCACATGAGCTTCTTGGGGAGGAATGCTTCTTCTTTCACTTGCCTTGGCTCTTCCTTGGGATATGGCTTCCTTATCAGATCTTGCAATTATACTCTCCAACTTCTCCAATAGTCCATCAAAGTGCAACTGTGTCTTAGCTGAGCAAGAGTAGTTGAAGAGGTGACTAGCTTCAAACATGGTATGAGCCAATGCTACCATTTTAGCACAAAGCTTGGTTCTTTCTATCTCTAGATGAGATCTAAGGTAGCACTTGTCATGATCTATCACGTTTGGCCCTTCTTGGATTCTGGCTTGATATGCCTTAAGCATCATGTCTATGTCTTCAGGAGTGGGGTCAGCCAATACTGATCCTACTCTAGGGGGTGGTGGATTGGTATGAGGTGGGTTGAAAGATGGTGGATTAGATGGTGATAGGGATGAAGGTGGTGCTGGTATGTGAGAGTTTGTTTGACAGGTGAGCTCAACAATCTTGGTTTTTGTTTCTCTTATGCTTTCTTCCAATCCTCTCATCTTCTTAGACCATTGTCTTTTCATCCTTTCTCGGCTATCTTTCCAAGCTCTCCTTCATTTCTTGGCTACACTCTCGGTTTCACTAATCTCGACACTCTTTTCCTGGCCTAGACCTTGGTTCTGCTGCAAAGCTTGAGCTCTGGTGACCACTTGCACTGGCGTCATGGAAGCTACACTTCTTGCAGAGTCTACGACTAACCCAATAACATTAATAGGAGTGATTTTTGGCATATTATTGGGATTCTTTGGGCAATCTCGTAAGAGATGCTCCTTTCCACAATCTTGACAAAAGCCCTAGATTGTTACTGACTGGGGTTGTGTAGGTGCAGGCATGGGGCAATCACGAATGAGGTGATCTCCCTGACATCTATAGCATGGTCCTCTAGGGAATGGGGGTCTTACTTGCCTAGATTGAGGTCTAGGGTTGGGATTTGTGTACATGATATTTGCATACTCTGGGTCCCAACTAGGTTCACTTGGTTCTTCACTATAGTAGGATTCACCATGTTCAGGAGACTGCATGTAGTAAGCCTGGGGGCTATCAATATGTGTAGAATCAAAGCTATGGTCATTGGGGTCACTTTCTGAAAGCAATGGTGTTACTGGCACTATGGCTCTATTCAGGTTCTCTTCTATATCTGCATACTTTATTGGGATCACATTGGCTGGAGCTGGAGGTTGTTGGGCTAACACAGGTTGCGGCCTCTGCTGGGCTTGATATTGTGGTTGGTAGGTTTGTTGAGGCCTCGCATACTGTTATGATTGATACTAGTTCTGATATCTTCCCTGTTGTGGATAGGGCTGAGGGTGGGTTTGCCTAACCGCTTGCTTATTGTATGGGCAATCTTGTGCTGTGTGATTAGTGTATCTCCGTTCTATGGTGCAGTATTGGCAACTGGGATTCACTTGGGGTTGAGCCATGATGGGACATACATTCATCATATGGTCACCTCCACAAGTATAGCACCGCTTAACTGGGGCAAATCTTGGGATTTGTTTGCTAGAGACACCTAGTTTTTGAGCTACTTTCTCAACGAGTTCCTCAATAGATGTGGATTGCGAGGAAGAGAGGCTAGTAGAACTATCTGAATCTTTGTAGATTTTGGAAAGCTCTAGGTCCTCTCCTAGATTGTCTTCTATATCAATGCACACGTGTACACACTCTTCTATGGTCCTAGGGTCCTTCAAGTACACGTATGATCTCAATTCGGTACTTAGCAATCCATCCAAAAATAAAGCCACTTGTTTGACTGGAGTGGGTAGCTCAGGAATCAAACATCTCTCTAGATATTGCCTAAACCTTCTTCCTGCAAGTCTAACGGTCTCTTGAGGTGTCTGCTTGAAGCTATGAATCAGTGAGGAAGTATTATGCCATATACCACTCTTAGAGAATTCAGCAATGAATGCCTCTAGAAGTTGGTCTATGTTCCTGAAGTGTCTCTCATTTAGTGGTTGAAACCACGTAAGGGCGGTGTTCCTAAGGGTTAGACCAAAGGCATTGTATTGCATGAATAGGTCCTCCACTTGTTCAGCTCTCAAGACTTGCCTAAAGTCGGCCACATGATTGTATGGGTCTCCAGTGCCATCGAAGTAGTTCTTCATGGACTTAACCAACTGAGTTGGCCTCAAGCTCCTAGTGTGTTCTTTAGGCCTTGGCAAAGGAAAATCATCAGCATTTCTTAGGTTTCTTGGGACTCTAGTTCTCTCGGTTTCTTCTCTATCCATCTCTGTTCGCGTTCGTTCTCTTCCTATTGGGTTGGCAAAGCTTACCTCAGGTCTATCTCTATTCCTGTCTCTTTGAGCTCCATGAGCTTGGGATGTTCCAGCTCTTGGGTGGCCATAAGAGACATTAGATCTTGGTTGGGGAAAAATAAATTCTCCCTTCCAAGTGTAGGCATGCCTACCATGCTCTATGACCACAAATATTCTTTTTGAAGCGTTGTCTAAATAGGTCACCTTGCCTGGGCTATCAGGATCTTTGAATTCATAGATCGTGATCATTCTTATCTCATTAGGCTGATTAGGCTTATACCTCCAAAAAGCTTTGTTAGTCTCTCGGTTCAAGAGTAAATCTATGCTCTTGTTGTCCTGGGGAATCCACTCTGGTGTGATAATTCTAGTAAGAACAGATTTGCCTCGAGGTGTTTTAGGCTCTCCACCTATGTTTCCTTGCTCTAGGTCACCTATGTCCGTCTCTGGGATCACATTCCCGAATTCATCTGTCCTATCTGGGTGGCTGGTGACTACGTATATGGTTCCTTCTTTGTCCAGGTATGCACCATTTTCAAACTTGACTGCTGGATGTTCAAGTCCAATGGGTTGGTCAGGATTTTTAATTTGGACCATGGACCTTCCTAGGCCGTCCTCATAGATGCAAGCACCTAATCGGTTGGTCCTAAGGTATTCCAGTTGAGTCTTGTAAGGGCCTTCTACCCTTTGTAAATATGGCACACTTGAGCTTCCTGTAGGTCTCTCCATACCATGAGACATTTCAGACTCTCTAGTTTCAGAGCTAGGGTAGTGTGAATAATGGCTCAACTACTGGGCCCAAGACCTAGCAGTATGATTGACAGTAGCCTCTGAAGACCTAAGACTCTGTCTATCTCTCCCTAGGTGTCATCCTGATATAAGGTTCATATGCCCAATTGAATAATCCCAAATTTCCCAAGTACAATTTCGTTGCTGAGTTCTTTTGTATTAGTCACTTCTTCTTTTTAATTTTGCTTAGGATTTCACTTCTTGTCCAATCAATCTTCGTCGCAAGGAACACTTAGGTTTTATCGTGCTTGAGTTTGGTTGCTTGATTTAAATTCTTTTCCCTTAGGTTGTTTCGCAAATGTAATCTCTTGGTACTTGCACTCTTGAGTGATTAGAGTTCTTGGACTTGATCGTGCTTAACGTAACCCTAATTGATCAAAACCTCTATCCGTACTTATCCTAAGCTAGGAATTGACAGAGGGTGTTGAGAATTTCCAAACTTTAATTTCTCTCCTTGGTTGCCCTTGTGTGCCCAGGAAGCGTGTTCCCAAGCTTGCACTTACTCTTGCTTAGAATGCCCTTCTATGCTCTTCACTGGACCTATAAAAGTCCCAAAGTTAGCTCAGGATTTGAATTCAATTGACACAATAAACCATCTTCATTCATGCAATTCAAAGATCAAATTGTTCTTTGGCTTTATGGAAAGCAATTCTAAAGATTCCTCAGTTTTCTTCCCCCTGGGTATGGTCAACTTAAAATTACTATATCTAATAATCCTGATATTAATTTTACTGTAACCAATGAAAGTTTTGGTTGTACTCCTGTCACTCCAACACAATGATGAGTACCAACATGAGGAGATCCACCTCATAATTGTCAATCCGTGGAGACGTGAGGACTAGTATGAAGACTCTGAGCAAGTGAAGGCACAAGTGCGTGAGTGAGAAGCACACAAACATGCACACACATACACACACACGCGCACAAAAGGCAAGAACAAAGAGAGGAACAATGGAGTTCTTTGCATTAGTAAAAAAGTCTCTTACATAAGCTCAATTCACAAACAATCATTTTTTAAAAATGAGCTTTCTAGCTCTTTTTATAGTTTTCTCACTAGCTTTGGCCTTGTCCAGACCTAGTGTCCGGCATAGTTAAAAATTAGGTTCTAGAGCCTATTTGAGGGCTCAAACGGAGTCTAAAAATTATGAAAATTGGTATGTATCTAATTCTAATACTCCTCAAGCTCAAGGACTCCTCGGCTTGAACAAAATGGAGTCTATTCTACCAAAAACGGAATTTACAATGTTTGTGTAGTGATTAAAATCACTTGAGTTGTGAATGGTCCATGGAAAAAATGATTAGGCCTTGTTGCCGTATTGTGCATGACCGCTCTGTTGTGCTGGTATGCTCTTCATCTGACTTGTATGCCAACACTCCCCCCTTCCTAGCGTCTGTCGCCCCTGACAGACCTCTGTTCTATAGGGTGGTCGATATAGTATTGGATGACATTGGTGGCTAATTCATGTTCTCCTATCCTTAAGCCTCTTGCGAGGTCAACTTCCAATGCATCCCAATTTATTGCACCGGGGACCTCTGGTTGCGGTGTGGTGTAGTACTCGGAGTACATGGCTTGTTCACAAGCAAAGAGATGGAGCAGGTGTGTTGGCTTCGGTGCGAAGACCTCCGAGTGATACTCCCAGAAACCTGATCTGAACATTTCTTCGAATGTCTGTTTATAACATGCAGGGAGGTATTTGATGCATGCATGCCAGGCGTAAGCCACACGAATACTGGGGGTGGTGCTCATGTCATACACCAAATCATAATTTCCATTGGTAAACCCCGGTAGACGTACCTGTGGTGCTGCTGCATTTCTAAAGGTTTTCAGTACTACCTGCATCATATCTAAAATCTTAAGCATCATTTGGGCCGCCACATCTGGCATGGGATTCAGTCGAGGCATCCAATGTCGAATTGTGGCCATCATGTACACTATTGATGGTGGTCCCAGCAGCAGTGCTATGTATGGGTAGTTTAGCCATTCCTTGCATTGTGCATTGTTCTGAACTTTAATGTTGAATGCCTTCCAAGACCTGCGCCGTGGAACTGGACCGTAGCATGGATTGTATAGGAGATGTAAAGGCGCATTGTTCCATGTCCGTAGCATTTCAGGATATGTCTCAAGAAGTTTATGCCGCCATGTTGGTTGACGAATTTTGCCTTTTTGCACGTCTGGAGGAAGGTCTTCCGGTTGAAACTGGGTAGCGAAGGCAGGAATCTTGCCTGTGACTCTCTGTATTTCTACGTTATAGTCTGCCAAAATGATATAGTACGGCCTGTATTGGAGTTCTGATGAGAGGATAAGGCGTCTAGATGACAGGTTCTTGAAGTAATTGGATTGTAATATAGTGTCTTCTATGACCCTCATGGCCTGATTTTGCACGACTGTTCGCTCTTCATGTGAACTCCCAATTTCCTCCACTTGTCGTAGCCAAGGGGGTCGTGGTGCTTCGAACGTATCTTGACCTTCTTCTGTTTGTTGACCTCCTGGGAATGGTTGTGGGTCATATTCTTCTTCCAACATTTGTTCCACCGGAATTTGTACTGTATCCTCATCGGTGGGAGCCTCAGGTGGAGAAGGTGGTCTTTCATATTGTAGTAGACGTGCTTGCAATTCTGTGACCTGTTTCTGGAGATCTTTTAAGGCCTCTGAGTCTGTGAGAAGTGAAGCCGCAAAGGAGGTGGTTTGAGAGGCAGCTGTTGTTTTTTTTTGGTGTTTCTGCTTTAGTTGACCCAGTTCCTCTGATAACTGGTCATGGGCTTCAAGTAGGGTGGCATAGTCTTCCAAGATTATCTTGATATTATCGGGGGTCACAGCTTGAAACTTTGAGGGACTGATGGGTGCCCCAGGTGTGTTTTCGATAGTTGCTTCTAGGTTTTCCTGATTCTGTAATTGCAGGCGTCGATTCTCTTCATGAGCGGCTGCAAGATGTCATTTGAGTAGGGCCATATTTTGTTCAAGCTTTGAATTGCATTCTAGCTGTGTCCGTAGATGACCTTCTACCACTTGCATTGCTTCCTGGTCTGTGTTAGTGTAATTGTACCTCCAATATGCTATGAGCCTCTTGTAGAGTTTGGAATTGTGTAAGGAGGTGAGCATTCTCCTCTTCTGGTGTAGCAAGACGATGTTGGAGTACCTCCGAGTGCTCTTGTAGTCGTGCATTATGTTGTTGGAGCTGATTGTACTCTGTCCTTAACTGTGATATACATGCGAGCATAGTGTCCAATGCATTGCCTATGGATGAGGGTGTGGTGTGTACAATGAAAGATGCATGGGAAGGGAATTGGGGAAGGGGAAGAGTGAATGATGTGTCTATTGAAGACGTGTGTGTGGGTGAAATTGGTGGAGGGGGAATGGGAGGAGGTGGAAGTGTGGGGGGTGGGGGAGGTGCTGTGGGTGGTGAAATGTCCATGCTTTCAGGAGTGGAAGCAAGTGTGGTGTCTACCATATACATTGGAATGGTAGGTGGTGTGTGTGTGAAAGTGGTGAATAGATGAGAAGTGGGGTTGGTAGCTGAAAATAAAGGGAATGGTTGAGACCTGGGTTGAAAAGTTCTAGTAAGAAAGGCATGGAGGGATTGGAGAAGTGGGGGGATGGGGGTTGGGGGTTGAGGTCGTAGAGGTGGGGAGGTCATGAAGGGTGGTGTGGTGGTAGGGAATCCAAAGAATATGGATCTAGAGTCAGGATGACCTATGGCTGAGGGTATGGGGGATGGTTGTCCTAAGGCAAGCTCTATGAGCGATTCGGTGGATTGGATGGTGATGGTGGTGGCTTCATAGATTGGGTTGTCACCGGTGGAGAACAGGGTTGAACTTGAGGTGGGAGTGCGGAAGATGAAGGTTTGCTCGGTGGGTTGGGTGGTCGAGGTGATCTCCATGGCTTTTGTTCTAGGAGGCGATGGTGGGGGTGTGGGTGGTAGTGGCTCGGTTGATTCATCATGGGTGACTGAGTGCTCTTGGCCAGAAGTTACAACTGCTTGGGAGGTTGTCTTAATGGGTTCTGATGTAATAATAGGCCCTTTTGCTCTCATAACGGGGATCTGGATGTTTTTTCCTAACCGCGGTCGTGTTTGGAATCTTCGTGGATCATATTGAACTGGAGACCTTCGAATCACGGTTCGAACTGCTTCTACTACCCCATATATTTCTGCCATCAATAAGAGACCTTCACTGTATTCTGAGTCAACCCCTGCTTCTTCCAAAAGCTGAGCCATGAGCACCCGACTGCTCTGTTCGGTGAGCAGTTGTTGCGATCGCACTGGTTCCATGATTTGATATAGCCTTCGGAGTTCTGCTGTATAAGCGGGGGCTTCAGTGGTCTCCTCTTCGTCTGCTCCTTCTTCTTCTAGGTGTCCTTGTTGTTGACCTTGCTGATCGTCACCCCAATGTACATGGCGACCTTCTGTGGATTTTCTCCTTCTTGGTGAAGATGTGCCCTGTTCTTCTGTATCTGAATAAAACTCTACATCAGAGAGTTGTGTACTTTGTAAGAATGCTTCGAAGTCAAGGGGACCCATCCCTTCAGCATCTCCAGTCGTAGCAAATTCAAATTCGGATGGAACAGGAGGAGCCGAAGGGGCAGCTTGTGTTGTAGTTTCAGATCCAGACCTGGGTATTCTAATGGTAAAGGGAGGTATAGTGGCCTCCCCTCGTGGCGAGACTTCTGGAGTAGTCAGAACTTCATGTGTCTGGACACAAGGAATTGAGCCCCTCATGCGCTTGGATTGATGAGTGGCAGTTTTGAGTCTCTTAAACATTTGTAGTTGTGCCCAAGTTAGAGCACGCTCAATGGGTACATCATATGCTAAGCATCTGTATATAATGCGCGTGATTGCACAACAGCCATTCACCACTAGTTTCCTGGATGACCTTTTATTTGCTTCATACAACTGCTCCACAAACCATACAGGAAGCTTAATTGGTAATGCACCTGTCTCCGCCAAGTAAAGAGCGAACCAAATTCTTTTGTGTGGTTGTGTGAAGAGGTCTTGACCAGGGAAAGCAAAATGTTGCATGCACATACGGAGAGGGATGGACACGTTTGGTGTGAGTGCTGCCATATCTTTAAGCTTCAATAGTTTCCTACCTTCATGTTAGTAGGAATGAGAGCATCCTTCTCAGAAGGTACATGTGTACCGTGCATATTCAAAGCAGCGCTCACCAATTCCAGTGTAAGTTCAAACCTTTTCAACTCATTGTTGCCCAGCAAAGAAGGAAGTACGAATGTTCCTGGTTTGTCCTTTTCTTCGTTAGCTTGTAATGTGGAGACCAAATAATAGCATCGGAGGAGATCCGGTTTAGGTAGTGGTGCTTCAAAGTATTCGGCTAGCCCTGCACGTTGCCATATGCTTTGGAGATCTTCTGTGTTCTGTAGAGTCTCAAACTCCTTGGAGAAAAATTGGAATCGGACCCATGATCTGTCATACTCGCACTTAGACTCCCATATATACTTGGCCTCTCCTAATGGACCTGGCATGCCATTGAACCAATGAGAATTGGCATGGACTCTCTCTCTGATCCCTGTGGGTGGATCCAGTACCGGGATCTGCTGAAGGTGTTGCAGCTCCACAGGTCGTTCAGTTGGTAGCACATCAACAGGTAGACTATCCACATCAATTCCTGCACTACTTACTCCTGCCTGTGAGCTCGGACCTGCTGCTTCTCCCATGAGAGTGCTTGTAGTTGTTGATGCTTATCTGCTAGAAGAAGAGAGAGGCAGATTAGCATTGCATAGGAAATAGGATGTTATGGTGTTCCCTCCAATGACATTCCTAGTGGTTAGAGGTTAGCGGGTGAAGTGTTTGTGATGTGTGTACATGTGGGTTAGTAGGTTAGGGTTCACTCTAGATGCATACTTTGGATGTGCAATGTTCTCAGAATGCACCTACATCAGAGGGGAAGGATTTACAGAGGTGGGTCAGGGGGTTTGATATGGGGTTTAGGTCTCCAAACTTTGATGCTGGAATCGTTGCTTTTATTGGCGATGATGTGTGAAGGTTTGCGGACTGGAGTGTGTTGGGTTTGGGACCTTTTGGGTACCCATTTCCAAACATTCTGAGGCGTGACCGAGAATGTGGTGGTGTGGAGTGTAGATGTTTGCCTTTGGATGGGAGCCAATAGGACTCGTGATGGTTGGTTTGATCTTCTGATTGGAGGTGAAGTTATTTGAGCTAGTAAGCAGGTCTTGGGCACCCATATTTGTCTAGCTTTTGGGATCGCCTTCATTGACTGCTTTGGAACCCAAATAGAAATGGTTTGTCTAGATTGATGCCTAGGGTACTCCTTCGCTGTAGTCCTCGACACTATAGCTTGCTTGATGCTTCTTTGGAATCCTATCTCCAAAGCCGAGGGTTGTTCACCTTTGCGTATCCAGATCTGCTTCATGCCATGGGGTATTCTGTATTGTACCGGTTGGTGTTCATTCTTCTTGGTCCTCAGGCTCCTCTGTATCTTGGATTTTCTGGCTTGCTTTCCTCGAATTCTCTTTGGAAAAGAAGGGAACTCCTCATTGACTTCTGTACCTTCGTCATGAGTGGCAATCTTCTGCACCATAGAACTTTGGTGAAGAGTAGCATGGTCCATTTCAGGTGGACTCCTGGAAGGACCAAGATTCAGTGCCTCTTCTAGTGGCCTATGTGCTTGATTTTCTAATTCAATCGTGATGTGGTTTTGGCCTACCCATGCCTAAAGAATTCCACTTCTTAGGTTGAGGCTGACTGCATGATCATAGATCCAGTCTTGGCCCAAGACAAGAGGTTCGGTAAGATCCTCGTCTTCACACACTAGCACTTTGACTGTCATTAGCACCTCTTGAATGTAGAGGGGAAGTTCCACCTCACCAATGCAAGGGGTTTCCACACCCCCCAATCCTATGAGATATGCCTCTATAGGATTGATTTGTAATTGCAGCTCTTGGCAGTAAGAAAGTCGAACTGCACTAGTGGCTGCCCCTGAGTCAATTAAAGCTCTCACTGTCCTTACACTCTCTCCTTGTCCTACTTCTAGGGTTACAAAAGGCCGTCGGTCGATTATTCTATGGGAATGTCCACCTGAAGCCTCGCACATGGCCATGGGATAGCCTAGAGATTCTTGAGTGTCAGGCATAGGCTGGTCTCTACCTTGTCTCCTCAATTTCATTCGTCGGATGCGTTCTAAAGCTTCTGCCTGTGCTTCTTCTCGAATTCGTTTCTCTTCTTCTTTACGTTTCTTGGCAGGGTTGAGTCGATTTAGCATCTCTTTAGTCAGGGGTTCTTGATATAACTTGACTCTGCATCCACTTATGTAACTTGATAGAATATCACCCTCTAGAGTGGCTAGTTGAACTGCTCCACTTGTGGAGATCCTATTGACAATCATTGGCCCATAACCTCTCTTCTCTAACTTCCGTGCATGTTGCTTCAAGGTGTAGACTAGGACTAGGTCTCCTGCTTTCAAGCCCTTATCCTTCACGTGTGCATCGAAATATGCCTTTTGCCTCTTCTTGACTGCATAAATTCCTACTGCAGCCCTCAATCGTGTTTCACCTAATCGTTCAAGATCGAAGATTCTAGAGGACAACTCATGGCCTGTCCAATCATGCTCTTGTGCTACTTTCAAGGTTGGTATCAAAAAATCCAATGGTAGCACTGCATTCTGGCCGAAAACCATATGAAAGGGTGTGGCTTGGAGTACCGTTTTATAGGCAACTCTGTATGCCCAAACAGCATGGTGTAGCTGTTTGTCCCAATCAGAGTGTTTGTTATTCACTAATTTGGTTAGCACATTGCATAGAATCTTATTTGTGCTTTCAGCTAGTCCATTAGCTTGTGGGTGATAGGGGGCAGACTTCTTGTGTATCACCAAGAACTCTTGAAGAAGATTTTCAATGACTTCATTCAAGAAGTGAGTCCCTCTATCACTTACTAGCTCTATGGGTAGCCCGTATCGAGTGAACACATTCTCAAATAAGAATTTAGCGGTCATTTGGGCATCATTGTTCGATGTGGCTTTCACTTCTACCCACTTGGTTAGATAATCCGTGGCCACAATGATATACTCAGCATGTGAACCCTTAGCTGGGGGATTAATAGGACCAACAAAGTCTATTCCCCACTTAGAGAATGAACGTCCACCCATCATAGGTTTCAATGGCATCTCATCTTTGCGTATAGGATACTAAGTTTGTTGACACACATCACACCTCTTCACATAGGTATGTGCATCCATGTGAAGGGTTGGCCACCACAAGCCTGCAAATAGGATCGCTTTGATTACCCGATCTGGTCCAAAGTGTCCTTGGTGAGCAGTCTCTAATATCTTCAGATACTCGCTCTCGTGGACACATAGTCTCAAGTAACCATCTTTACCACGCTTGTATAGATTATCACCAATGAGTGAGTAATCTAGGGCTTCTTGTTCTAGACTTCTTTGTCTGGCCAATGTCATATCTTGAGGGAATGTTTTCGTCCTCAAGAATGCTACTAGTGGTTCACTCCAATCTGGCACTATGGATACCTGATAAAGAGTGGCATGTTCCACAGGTGGTATAGTGCAGCAGATCGGGCATTCCTTGCACAGCTTATGGACATCAGCTTCCATAGTTGGCCAATGCACTCCAAGTCTCCTTAATGTCTGTATGGTTCGTTGCCGTGAGTAATGTTGCTCTAATGCACCTACATGTGCCAATTGCAACCATTTCGCGCACTCATCTTCTTCCACAGAACAAGCTAGGATGCCTAGATCGGTATGCTTGTACATACTCCCTGCCATGATGTGGTACTTTTGAGCCTTTACTACCTCCCTATCTTTAGTGCTTATGACATGGTGATTAGGCCCGTATGTCAATACTGGCACTAGTGGCTTAGCCCACTGAGGTACCACTTCCAAATTAAACAGGTAAGCATCAAGAAGGTCATCTGATACTCCTTGTGGGGCTTCTCCAGATGTGAGCCTAGAAAGATGGTCTGCTCTCAAGTGAGTCTTCCCTTTCCTCACCACAACTTCGAAGTCATACTCCATTAGTAAGAGAAACCATCTTACTAATCTACCTGTACTGCATGGCTTGTTTACCAAGTACAACAGTGCTTGATGGTCAGTAAAAAATTTAAACTTATTTGCAAGCAAATAGTGTCTAGACTTTTTAACTGCATATACCATGCCTAATCCCTCTCGTTCGGTGGTGGTATAGTTCCGTTCAGCTGCATTTAGCTGTCTACTAGCATAGGCAATGGGAAGATCCATATTACCTTCACTAGTAGGTTGTGCGAGTACACATCCAATAACATAATTGGATGCATCCACGTGAACATGAAAGGGTTTATTCCAATCTGGTGTGGTTAAGATTGGTGCTGAACACAATCTTCTTTTGAGTTCATTAAAGGAGTCCTCACACTCATCAGTCCACTCAAAGTTAGTCAAAAGTCCATACAGAGGCTTTGCAATGATGGCATACATGTGTATGAAACGCTGGTAATAACTGCAATGCCCCATGAAAGCTTGTACTTCCTTGACATTCTTTGGCCTAGGTAACTCTGCTATGGCTCTTACTTTCTCGGCCTAGGTAACTCTGCTATGGCTCTTACTTTCTCTTCATCAGTGGATATGCCATTCTTTGACACTATATGTCCTAGAATCTTGCCTTGCCTGACCATGAAAACACACTTTTCTAGGTTCAGGCAGACTTGATATTCTCTACATTTGTCAAAGATTTGTCTGAGTTCAGGAACATGGGTTTGTCTAATGTTGGAATGAGCACAAAGATCATCAACATAGACCTCTAAGTTTTTCCTCAAGAATTCTTTAAATACATGACACATTAGCCTCTGAAAAGTGGCTCGCGCATTGGTGAGACCAAAGGGCGTTACTCTAAAAGCAAATATGCCCCACTCTGTGGCAAAAGCCGTCTTATGCTGATCTTCTAGAGCAATGGATACCTGATTGTAGCCCGAAAATCCATCAAGGAAGCTCTACACTTCCTTGCCTGCTACTCTTTCTAGTAGATGCTCCGTGATGGGAAGTGGATAATTATCTCAGATAGTGGCTGCATTAACCTTCTTCAAGTTAATGCACACACGTAGCTTTCCATTCTTCTTGGGCACCACTACAATGGGGGATACCCACTCAGTGTGCTCAATTTCATAGATAAATCCAGCTTCCACAAGTCTATCTATCTCCTCCTTGATCTTAGCAGCATAATTATCGTTATATGTATATGGCTTTTGCTTAGAGGGTTTAGCATCTGAGGTCATGAGAATAGTGTGTGAACATATGTCAGGGTCCACACCTTTCAAATCCTTGTAGCTCCAAGCGAATACATCTTTGTATTCTCTTAGCAAGGCTATCAATTCATACTCCTGCTCCTTGGTGAGGTCGTGTCCTATGTAAGTGCATCTTTCTTCTCCTTCTTCTATGGCTACCACTACTTTCTTGGTGGTTTCTTTGTTATCATAGGCCTCTCCCGATTGCACCTCACGTTTAGGCATTCTCACCATGACTCTTCTATCGTCTATCTCATACTTTTTAAATTGTTCAGGGACCTCAAACAAAGATTCTTCCTCCTCAGGTGTGACTTCTCTCTTCTTTCTTTTCTTACCTTCATTCTTGGTAGTCACTTGTGTGGTTAACCTCACATCATTTATAAGTTCTCCATGTCTCTGAGGATAAGCTTCCACATCGTAGAAGTATTCTTCATCTGATGCAAAAGGTGGGTCCATAATGATTGACTCAAGATCGGAGTCAGTTGCATCTTCAAATGCATCAGGGCTAGGTTCGCATTCTTCTAAAACTGCATCTCCCATGATTGGCTCTATGGAGAAGACAGAAATGTCATAGCCATCCTCATCACAGTGGGGTGTCCATTGCTCTTCATTGATGGCTACATCCATAGTTGCTAGAATTTCTGCCCAGCCGTGAGGTTCAAATTCTTCGTCCGGAAATACTACAGGTGCATAGGCTGGGTCTTGAATTGATCTATGTGTTTCCTTCGCACCTACCTCTCTGGCTTTTTCCCTCTTCTCTTCTTGTACTTCTACTTTGCACATCCATAAGTGGGTATCTTCATGCATCCATGAGGATCCTGATCCTATGGAATGCACCGATTCCGTATCATCTTTGGCCCTATGGATGGGGTTCCATTGGATAGGAGGGACATCTCTATGAGAGTAGTCCTTGAGATTCACTTTGGTCGTAACACCTAAGTGTTGCAGGTACAAGGAATTGGTTCCCCAATCCTGTACCACTTGCAGCTGTCGCATAAATGGTCTTCCCAAAATCATCTCATAGGCATGATTTTTGCTAAAGTCACATATGGCGAAGGTGTGCTCAAACTCAACACCACATGTAGTGAGAGTTATTCCTTCTAGCAGCCCTAAGGGTCTCTCTATGTGACCGTCAGCCATCTGCAATTTCATCCTCGTGGGCCTGAGTGCTGGCTTGCCCCAACACTTCCATAGGGAAGTGATGGCAATTGCAACTCCTGCACCTGAGTCTAGAATGGCCTTGGTGGTGTATCCTTGATGGGTGATAGGAAGATATGTGTTTCCCTCTTCGCCCTCACTCATGTCTCCTATCTTGTCCAAGGGTATTTTTGGCACTGTTCTCTGGGATCCTACCTGGGAACGAGGTTTTGCTATCTCTGGTACTTGTTTGGCTACATGTTTCCATAGCTCTGGCCGAACCTTGAGTAGTTCTTCTAAAGTGAGATTGCACTGCACCTTAGTGTTCTTCACTACCTCCGTGTTCCTAGGTATGACTGAATCTTCGTTTCTTACCATGACTGTGGGTGCTCTCATACAAGTGGACTTTGCTTCCCATGGGCCTGTGAAATGGGGTAGTTCCTGTAAAGAATTAGACTCGAAGTCTAATCTCTCTTGAGATTGGGCACTCTCCTGCTCTCCATAAATGGAAGGAAGGTCTTGTGGGAATTAATTGTGTGTGATCCACAAGTTCAATGGGAGGAGGAACTTCACTCTCTTTAGCCCATTTCTCTTCTTGAATCGCAAGAATTCTAGTGTGTATCGATTCATAGAAGAAGAGGTGTCTGGTTCAGTGGAGTTAGACACATAAGTTTCCTTGGGAGGAATGCTTATTCTATCACTTGCCTTCTCCTTAGCCTGGGAGTTGGCTCCTTTTCCAGACTTTGCAATTAACATCTCCAATCTGTCTAACAGACCATCAAAATGCAATGGTGTTCTAGTGGAGCTAGAGCAAGTGAAAAGGCGACTGGTCTCAAACATGGCTTGAGCCAATTCCACCATCTTGGTACGCAAGTTAGTTCGTTCAAGCTCTAGGTCAGCTCTAGGGTAACATCTTTCATGATCCGTTACATTTGTTCCTTCCTGGATCCTAGCCTGATATACTCTGAGCATCATATCTATGTCTTCGGGAGTGGGATCTGCTAAAACTGATCCTACTCGGGGTGGTGGGTGGGTTATGTGTGGTGGATTAGATGGTTGAGGAATGGAGGGTGAAGGGGATGGTAGTGGTGGGGATGTGTGAGAGTGCGTTTGAGATGTGATTTCTATGATTTTGGCTTTGGTTTCCCGTAGGCTCTCCTCAAGTTCGCTCATCTTTTTTGCCCATTGCCTTATCATACGTTCACGGCTATCTCTCCAAGCTCTTGTCCTCTTCTTATTCTGACTCTCAGTCTCGCTAACCTCCGCATTCTTTTCCTGGCCTAAGTCTTGGTTTTGTTGCAACGCTTGAGCTCTAGTGACCACTTGTATTGGCGCGGTGGACCTGACCCTTCCTATAGAGTCTACTACTAACCCAATAACATTGATAGGAGTAATTTTTGGCATATTATTGGGATTCTTTGGGCAATCTCATAAGAGATGCTCTTTTCCACAATCTGTACAAAAGCCTTGGATTGCCACTGACTGGGGTTGTGTAGGTGGAGGCAAGGGGCAATCGCAAATGAGGTGATCTCCCTGACATCTATAGCATGGTCCTCTAGGGAATGGGGGTCTTACTTGCCTAGGTTGAGGTCTAGTGTTGGGATTTGTGTACATGAGATTTGCATATTCTGGCTCCCAACTAGGTTCACTTGGCTCTTCACTGTAGTAGGACTCACCATGTTCAGGAGATTGCATGTAGTAGGCTTGGGGGCTATCTATATGTGTAGAATCAAAGCTATGGTTGCTCGGGTCACTTTCTGACAACAATGGCGTTAGTGGCACTATGGCTCTATTCAGGTTCTCTTCTGCAGCTGCGTACTTTACAGGAATTACATTAGCTGGGGAAGGGGGTTGTTGTGCTAACACAGGCTGAGGCTTTTGTTGGTTTTGGTATTGTGGGTGGTAGGTTTGTTGAGGTCTAGCATACTGCTGTGGTGGGTACTGGTTTTGGTACCTACCCTCTTGAGGGTATGGTTGTGGGTACGTCTGCCTAACTGCTTGCTTATTGTAGGGGCAATCTTGCGCAGTGTGATTGGTGTACCTCCGTTCTATGGTGCAGTATTGACTACTGGGATTCACTTGGGGTTGAGACATGATGGGACATACGTTCGCCATATGGTCACCTCCGCAAGTGTAACATCTTTTCACAGGGGCAAATCTTGGAATCTGCTTGCTAGAGACACCTAATTTTAGAGCTACCTTTTCTGCTAGATCCTCAATTGATGTGGATTGTGAGGCAATGAGGCTACTAGAACTATCTGAATCTTTATAGATTTTTGAGAGCTCTAACTCCTCCCCTAGGTTATCCTCAATGTCGATGCACATGCATACACACTCTTCTATGGTCCTAGGGTCTTTCAAGTACACATATGACCTTAGTTTGGTACTTAACAATCCATCCAAGAATAAAGCCACTTGTTTGGCTAGTGTGGGTAACTCAGGCACAGGGCATCTCTCTAGATATTGCCTAAATCTTCTTCCTGCAAGTCTCACGGTCTCTTGAGGGGTCTGCTTGAAGCTATGTATCAATGAGGAAGTATTATGCCTTATCCCACTCTTAGAGAATTCCGTGATGAAAGCCTCCAAGAGTTGGTCTATGCTCCTAAACTGTCTCTCATTCAATGGTTGAAACCATGTAAGGGCTGTGTTCCTAAGGGTTAGACCAAAGGCATTATACTGTGTGAATAGGTCCTCAACTTGTTCAGCTCTCAAGACTTGCCTAAACTCAACCACATGATCATATGGGTCTCCTGTGCCATCGAAGTAGTTCTTCATGGACTTAACTAGTTGGGTAGGTCTCAAAGTCCTCGTGTGCTCTCTAAGTCTTGGTAGAGGGAATTCATCCACATTCCTTTGGTTCCTTGGAGCTCTAAGTACCTCAGGTTCCCCTCTATTTGTTTTCGTTCTCGTACTTTCTCTGCCCCCTAGGTTGGCAAAGCTTACCTCAGGTCTATCTCTACTTCTGTCTCTCTAAGCTCCATGAGCTTGGGATGTTCCAGCTCCTGGGTGACCAAAGGACACATTAGACCTAGGCTGGGGGAAAATAAATTCACCTTTCCAAGTGTAAGCATGCCTATCATGTTCTGTAACCACAAAGATCCGTTCTGATGCATTGTCTAGGTAAGTCACTTTGCCTGGGCTATCCGGGTCCTTGAACTCATATATCATGACTGTTCCTATCTCATTTGGCTGATCAGATTTATACCTCCAAAAGGCTTCATCAGTCTCTTGGTTCAGGAGCAGATCTATACTCTTATTGTCCTGGGGAACCCACTCGGGATTAAGGATTCTAGTAAGAACAGATTTTCCTCGAGGGGTCCTCGGCTCTCCTCCTATGTTCCCTTGCTCTAGGTCACCTATGTCTGTCTCAAGGATCACATTCCCGAATTCATCTGTCCTGTCTGGGTGACTAGTGACTACATATATGGTTCCTTCTTTGTCCAAGTATGCTCCGTTTTCAAACTTGACTGCTGGGTGTTCCAGTCCAATGGATTGATCTGGGTTTTTGATCTGCACCACAAACCTTCCTAGGCCGTCCTCATAGATGCTAGCACCTAATCGGTTGGTCCTAAGGTATTCCAGCTGTGTCTTGTAGGGGCCTTCCACCCTATACAAATATGGCACACCTGAACTCCCCGTAGGTCTCTCCATACCTTGAGACATCTCTGATTCACTAGTCTCAGAGCTAGGGTAATGTGAAAAGTGGCTCAGCTGCTGGGCCCAAGACCTAGCAGTGTGATTGACACTAGCCTCTGAAGACCTAAGACTTTGTCTATCTCTCCCTAGATGTCGTCCTGATCTAAGGTTCATATGCCCTTTGTACGCTGCTGATTTCTTTGGTACCAGTCACTTGTTCCTTTTAAGTTCCTTTGGATGTGTTTTCTTGTTTTTAATTAAGCGTCATCAAGAGCAATTTAGTGTGTCGTACTTGATGTTCTGCATCCGCTTAGTTTAAGTTCTTTTCCTTTAAGTTATCCCTTGACTGCAATTTAGACTATTTTTGGACTTGAGAAGTTAAAGACTATTAGAACTTGAGTATTCCTATCGTACCTCTATTCAAACAAGACAACTACTCGCACTTAGCCTATGCTAAGAATGGACTGAGGGGGTTAAGAGATGTTCCAACCTCAAGATGCTTCTCCTTGCTATGCTTCTCTGCCCGGGAATCAAGTTCCCAAGCCTGCACAAAATGGCACTCGCTTTGATTTTTCCAAGAGCTCTCGATAATCCTGTAAAAAATTCCCAAGTTTAGCTCCAACTTGATCCTTCAATTGACAGACAATTTATCACAGACACTTTTAATGACCCTTTTTTCCCCCTTTGCTATTGTCAAAATTTTTTTTCCTCTAGAGCTCTCTTGGTGTACCTACCCCTCAGTAGGTCAACTTCAAAATACCCTATCTAAAAATCAATGCATTATTCTTATTAAAAACAGTTGAGGGCATGTAGTATATGCCACGAGATTTCTGACAAGCCCTAGAGCTCAAAAAACGGATTTCAAATGAAAAAGTTATGACTATTCAGGGTTTAGGGGGTTAAAACATACAAACAGGCCCTTTCAGGGTTCTAGGGCATTTTTTCCAAGGCCTATTAAGTGTATGAGTGAGTGGGTATGTAGATATGCCCAAAATTTAGCCTAAATTTCCAAAAATTACCCCTTTATTTTTTTGCCGAAAATGTCTGTGTATCGCGATAGACGGTGTCTGTCGCATGGGGCTGTCTATCGCGATAGACGGTGTCTGTCGTGATAGACACTAACTGTCACGTGGGGCTGTCTGTCGCGATAGACGGTGTCTGTCGCGATAGACGGTGTCTGTCGCGATAGACGGGGTCTATCGTGGGTCTCTGTCTATCACGATAGACGGGTGTCTGTCGCGATAGACGGGGTCTATCGTCTGTCGTGGTCTCTGTCTGTCGCGATAGACGGGTGTCTGTCGCGATAGACGGGTGTCTGTCGCGATAGACTGAGTCTTTTATGGAATTTGGTCTGTCACGATAGACAGGTGTCTGTCGCGATAGACGGGGTCTATCGTCTGTCGTGGTCTCTATCTGTCGCGATAGACTGAGTCTGTCGTGGAATTTGGTCTGTCACGATAGACAGGTGCCTGTCGCGATAGACGGGGTCTATCATGGGTCTCTGTCTGTCACGATAGATGGGGTCTATCGTGGACCTTGGTCTGTCACGATAGACGGTGTCTGTCGCGTTAGACGGTGTCTGTCATGATAGACTGAAAAAATGCAAATTTTTTAGAAACTTCTAGTGATTTGGAGTGCTCTAATGGTGTAGGTTACCATGCCAAACACGCATTCAAAAATATCAAGTTTTCCTGTCTGTCGCGATAGACAGAGGTAGTCGTCCCGGGACTTGTGCAGAGTCTGTCGTACCTGCGCAAGCTGCTGGAGAGGGTGGTACAGCTAGTTCCTACAACAAAGGCTCAAAAAACACACAAAAACAGATCACATGCAAGCTCTCTCTCGCTCTCTCTCACAAATGAAATCAGGGAAATGAGGTGGGGAGTGGGATATGACCAAAAAACTGAAATTTTTGTGCAGATGGAGATGGAGGTGGGAGATGGTGGGGATGATGATGGTGATGCAAAAATAAGAAAAAATGAAGAAAAATAAGGAAAAGAAAGGATATTACCTATAACTCCAATGTCTCAACTCGACGTCTTACCATCACACGCTCGTCCTCGAAGCTCTCTCCCTGGCAACGGCGCCAAATTTGGTGTCACTCCAGCCCAATGGTGAGTACCAACATGAGGAGATCCACCTCATAATTGTCAATCCGTGGAGACGTGAGGACTAGTATGAAGACTCTGAGCAAGTGAAGGCACAAGTGCGTGAGTGAGAAGCACACAAACATGCACACACACACACACACGCGCACACAAGGCAAGAACAAGGAGAGGAACAATGGAGTTCTTTGCATTAGTCAAAAAGTCTCTTACATAAGCTCAATTCACAAACAATCTTTTTTTTTTAAATGAGCTTTCTAGCTCTTTTTATAGTTTTCTCAGTAGCTTTGGCCTTGTCCAGACCTAGTGTTCGGCATAGTTAAAAATTAGGTTCTAGAGCCTATTTGAGGGCTCAAACGGAGTCTAAAAATTATGAAAATTGGTATGTAGCTAATTCTAATACTCCTCAAGCTCAAGGACTCCTCGGCTTGAACAAAATGGAGTCTATTCTACCAAAAACAGAATTTACAATGTTTGTGTAGTGATAAAAATCACTTGAGTTGTGAATGGTCCATGGAAAAAATGATTAGGCCTTGTTGCCGTATTGTGCATGACCGCTCTGTTGTGCTGGTATGCTCTTCATCTGACTTGTATGCCAACAACTCCCCAGGAGCTTTCCAACGAACCTAAGATCACCTCGAAGGGATTTCGTATGAGGAAGTTATGACTGTTCAGGGTTCTATGGTTAAAACAGGGTTCAAACACGCCAATAGGCAAACAGGACTTCGCGAAATACTTTGTGTAGCCACCTCACAATGCTCTACTAAACCTTAAATGCTTCCCACACATTAGCCAAAAATAGACCAATATTTTTTGCCCTAAAAAATTGGCCGAATTTGCCCGTCAATCGCGATCGAGTGGTCTGTCAATCATGATTGATATGTCAGTCGCGATCGACGTGTCAGTTGCGATTGACTGGTCCATCGTGGCTGTCAGTCACAATTGATGGGTCAATCGTGATTGACACGTGGCCCATAATTTTAGTCAATCGTGGTCAAAGGATTGTTGACTCTATCGGTCGCGATCGACGTGTCGATCGTGATTAACACATGGCACGAAAGGCCTCTCAGTCGTGGTCAATCAGTCGTTGACTCTGTCGATCGCGATTGACGTGTCGATCGTGATTGACAGGTCCGTCGGCAAGTGTTCGTCGTCGTTTGTCGATTGCGATTGACGTGTCAGTCGCGATTGATAGAAAACAGAGGAATTTTAAAATTTCAAACACATATTCATGAAGCTCTAGGCCTACACATCACATTTATGCACTTTAGTTTAGCAAAAGGATCATTTTTTCTGTCGGTCGTGATTGACAGAGGTCAACGCCTTGGGACCTTCACAGTAAAAATTTTACCTGCTGAAGCTGGTGCAGTTGCTGGGGATGCTGATTCCTGCAGGAAATCTCAAAAAACACAGAAAAGCACAAGCACACAAACGCTCCTCGCTCTCTCTCACAAGTGAAATGAGGGGAAATGGTATGGGTATGGTGATATGACCAAAAAACTGAAATTTTCGCGATGATGGATATGGAGGTGGGAGATGGTGATGATGATGATGATGGTGAAGAAAATAAAGGAAAATAGATCAAAGTGAAGAAAATACCTATAACTCCAATGTCTCAACTCTACGTCTTACCATCACATGCTCGTCCTCAAAGCTTGATCCCCGGCAATGGCGCCAAAATTTGGTGTATCTCAGTGATGAGTAGCCAATCCGGGAAGACATGAGGATGGTATGAAGACCTCGAACAAGTGATGACACAAGTGCATGAGTGAGAAGCACACTAACATGCACACACATACACACACACAAGGCAAGAGCAAAGAGAGAGACAATGGAGTTCTTTAGATTACTCAAAAGTGCTCTTACAAGTTCAATTCTACAACAATCCAACCTCAAAAATGAGCTCTCTAGCTCTATTTATAGTTTTTGACTAGTTTTTGGCCCTGTCTAGACCTAATGTCCAGCCTAGTTAAAAATTAGGTTCTAGGGCCTATTTGAGGGCTCAAATGGAGTCTAAAAAATATGAAAATTGATAGCTAGGTACTTCTAATGCTCTTCAAGCTCAAGGACTCCTTGGCTTGCACGAAATGGAGTCGAAACTATCCAAAAATGATATTTACAAGGTTAAGGTAGTGATGAAAATCACTGTTCAAATGAGGTTTGGTTGGAAAATTTGGATGGCCTATTTGCCAGATCTTCATTGACTACTTTGTCTGCTTGTGCCTTCTCTCTGCTCTGGCTCCCTTCTTTGGCTTCCTTGTCTTGTGAGTCCTTGGGTGCTTTGACTGCTGCCAACAATAAGGGAATAGGGAAGTCAAATCATTGTGCATAAAATTAAAAAATATATATATAATACAATACATTCTTCTCCTAATGTTTATAAACCCTCCAAAACAAAAAGTTCTAGGAACATATGGTGCACAATGATACCAATAGAAATGAAAATCAAAGCCTCAATTAGACACACAAAATATTATTGGGATATCATTGCAACTATTGTATTCAAGTATCTTCAATTACAATTAAATATAAGCTTAAGGTAAGTAACAATTGAAAAACTAGCTTGATTAGTGTCACAAGAGGAGAACTCACTATTGAATTGTGCCAAACATATCCTAAACTCCTTAAACAGCTCAGAGAATTACATGAAAATTATAGCCTATTGGAAATCACATCATTACAATTGTAATAAAACCAAGTAATTAAAAAAGCCTATTAGCTTCTATAGTCATGTTCTTGTATCCATCAAGGTTCTACTTCTAATAATGTTCAATATTGTAGTGTTCCATCATCTTTCTTCATCTTGTTAGGTCTCTTTTATAAGCCGCCCTAGGCATGTCAACTTTTTTTGTCACAAATATCCACATATCTTTGGATTGTACATTTTGTATATGGGATGTTATTCTTCAGGGAGTGAAGGCACGTTATTAGCATGATAAAAATCCTTTGATTAACTTTTGTAATTTATAATTGGTTCACTCACCTACAAGCTAACACTAGTGTGCCCCAATGGACCAAACCTTATCACTCTTCCATAGTATCATCTTGCAAATCTCTAGTAGTTGACCCTTTATTACAAGTAGATTCTCATCATGAGTAGCTTTAAATTTTCTCTTTATTATTCAAAGTGATTTTTTTTATAATGGCAACATCCAACATCATACCTTTTTGAGTGGAGTTTGACTCTTATAGGGTATCATGGAGGACCACTTTGATTTTGTTATTGCTTGTCATTCATGTAATTCCTCTACTGTTAGGGAATTCTACCTCAAACTTCATGTAATTGTTGTTGTAAACTTTCAATAGTAGCTCTCTATTGTATCTCAATGAGTTGTTGGGTTGCATTTTCATTTTCCAACCCTAAATATCTAGTGTTTACTCTAAATATCTATTGGAAAACAATGTCAAAATGTCCCAAAATTTTAATAAGTCCAACAATCCATATTTTAGAACATACTCAAAATAGTACTTTCACTTGTTGCCTATTTCAGTTGGAAAGTCTACCAATTAGATATGAAGACAACTTTTCTAAATGGTTATCTACTTAGATGTCTACATTAAACAACCAAAAGGTTTTGAAGAGATAGGTAAAGAAAACTTAGAATGCAAACTTATCAAAGAACTTCATGGTTTGAAGTAGGCACCCAGAGCTTGGTATGAAAAGATACGTTTGTACGTGTTGTCCATCAGCTTTGAAACCTGAGATGCAGATCCAACCCTCTATATTAAATAAGATTTAGATGTCTTGATTATATTCATTATTTGTATGGATGGTATGATCATGAAAGGTCCAAAGGATTCAAACCTTTGATTCTTTAGCTCACAACGCAACCATACATTTGATGTTAATGACCTTGGGATTCTACATTACTACTAGGCACTGAGTTCAAATTTAGGAATGGTAGTATCTATATGACACAACAAAAATACATTGACAAACTTTTAGACATTTTTGAAATGATATATTGTAAACCTATGCAGACACTATGGATGTTAATGTGTCATTACAAGTAGATACATATTTAGAACCTTTTGATGCCACACTAAATAGTCACGCGATTGGATGCTTGATCCATCTATGTAATTACATGACTAGATATTCAATTTGTAGTTTCTCAATCATCAAGGTTAATGCACAAACCACTCAAGATCCATTGTAAAGTAGTAAAGAGGATATTCAAATATTTGAAGGGAACTTCGAGTTAGGCTATGGTATTTCCAAAATCACATTATTTTCTACTTAAAGAATATTCAGATTCAGATTGGGTAGGTTACAAAGGCACTAGAAGAAGAAGTAATAGCGGTTCTTGTTTTTATATTAGAGATTTCCTCATCTCATGGCTATCCAAGAAACAACCAACAATAGCCACCTCATCAAGTGGAGCAAAATATAGAGGAGCATTTGTAGTTACACTTGAAGCAATTTGGTTATAGAAATTTATGAGCTACCTTGATGTTCATATTCTTCTACCAATGTGGACATTTTCAGATGGTCAAAGTGTTATATCTATTTTGAAGAATCCTGTTCACCATGTCAAAACAAAACATATTGAAGTATATTATCATTACATTAGGGAACAAGTATCCAAAAAGCATACTGAGCTATCTTATGTACCTTTAAGTGAGAATGTTATAGACATTTTTACCAAAGCATTATCTAGAGAAAGACATCAGAAGTTTAACCTTATGCCCTTATGAAATGGAGGGGGCAATTGTTCGAAAACAATTTCAAAATATCCCAAAATTACAATAATTCCAACAATCCTTATTTTAGGACTTAGAAAAATTTTGGTCTAAATCGTTCAAAACTTTTATGAAAGCATTGGAAACCTTTTCAAATTTGTTTTCACTTGCTTTTCACCACAAAGGCACCCAAAAAGCTAGGCACCTTAGCTTTTGGCCCCAAAAACAAGGCGTTCACCCTCATAAGTGATTTCCCAACATAATTGATGCTTTTTGGACCTAGGCAGTTTGCTTTTATGGAAAATCATGCTTTTTGGAGGCCTAACCCATGCTGTGTAAAGACAACACATTATCCCCCTCATCGATCAACCAAGGATCAAACAATCTACAGGCTAGTGAGCTAGGAGGACTCAAGAAGGAGGAGTACATGCAGATATGAAGGAGTTTGGACTAGCCAACCTTGTTCTTCTTCACATGTTGATTTTTTGCATGCTTATTTTGGAGAGGAGAAGCACCTACATTTGGGTTTCTTCTTGTGTTGATGTTGTATTCGGCCTTTGCCTATTACTTCAACACTAGTAGGAACTATTGCTACTATTCTACATTAAAGTAGACCTAATTTTCATTTAGGGTTTGTTGCTTTGACTTTTTGCAATAGTCCATATCCTTATTTTTGCATACATTCACTCACATTTATACATAAGTCACATTTTGAACTCTATTTTTGTAATTAGCACCCTTAGATTCAGCTTACATTCAATTTTTGTATCATGCACACATTGAAGTTGATATTCTTATTATTAGTGTGTGTAGTAGCATTAAGTTGTTGCACTTTCATAATTGTCTTCTTATCTCTCTCTATTGTCATTTACCTCTCTTGATCATGTGATGCAACATATAGAAGAGCTGTAACTTGGACTCATTGGTTGGCAACATTATAGTCACTTCGACCATTGTTTGGAGTTTGAATGTTGTTTGGATTAGTTTTTCATCTATGATGAATAACCATCTCCACTACATTTTCAATTTTTTTGCCTTGTGTCTTAATTTTGAATTAAGAACAAAAGCTAAATCACCGATCTATGACACCAACGTGTAGCTTCTCTGTCTTGCTTGTGTTTCTTTATTCCAAAAACTCTTCCAACATAACCCTTTCCTAAACAACTATTTCTTTATTCCAAAAACTCTTCCAACATAACCCTTTCCTAAACAACTATCCATAAACTATTTATTACTAACTCCATTGGCATAATAGCTTCCAATCCAAAGGCAAGTTTGAATGAGTGAATCCTATTGTTGCTTTATAAGTTGCTTGATACACCCATAATACTACCAAAATGTATTGATCCCAATCACCAAGATATTCAAGAAACTTGTGTAGAATTGCATTAGTACCTTATTTGTGCTTTCATCGATTTCATTTGATTTAGGATAGTATGATGGACTAAATTTGTGTCAAATGTTGTAATACTCAATAATTGCTCGAAGTAATTGATTCAAAGAGCATATACCCTTATCGAAAACCAATTTCAAGGGCAACCCAAATTGTGGAAACAATTCCTTTAGCAAAAATTTGGCCATTGAGATCATTTTAGCATTTTTAAGAGCCCAATATTTTAGCCCATCTAATTGCATAGTCTATGCAAGTTAGGGTATATGATTTACTTTTACCCATGGCTAGAGAAGATAGAGGACCCCATTTTTAAAATCAGTCCAATGGTAGAATAGGTTGGAGAGGAAAATTGTTGCATAGCACTTTGACAAGTATCATAGGCTCTAACCTCTTGATGTACATCTTTGTTCATTATGGACCACCATAATCTTGACTACAATATATTTTCAATGGTCAAGTATGTGCCAAAATGACCTCTTGCCCTTGTTGAGTGTGCTTCAATTATTATCAAATGAACTTCATGACTTGGCATGCATCTTAACCAAGCACCAATTATATATTTATAATATAATTGTACCAAAATGATGCTAAACCTTCTATTGCATATGGTTAACCATGAGTTTATATTGAGAAATGCAAGTTGCTCCACAAACTTCATATTTTCAAAGAGATTTAGCAGTACATAAAACTCAGAGAATAAAACATAGACTTATCAGCACAAACTCGGCACCGACTTGCTTCGAAAACTTCAACTTCTGAAATCATTTCACACAAGACAAACTCTGGAGATGGAAGAAGAAGACTTATACACAGAAGCTTAATAAACTATTTCCATAACTATGAAAACTCAGAAATGCACAGGTGCTTTCTCACGCAGAGAAGCCCGAATATTCTCAGTCATACAAAATGAACTCCTTCTCACATTCTATCACTATCTTCCACTTTTTCTCTCTTCGCGTCAGTTGATACAAACTAACTTATATAGATTTTCTCATTCTCGTGATTTTAAAAAACTTCTAGAACTAAAGTGAACTAGCTTTACAAATATAATACACTTGTGAATTTGTCCCTTCACATAGGCATGTGATTTTCTTCTAAAGCTTTGACCTTCAAATAGATGTCCAATTAGTGATTGTTTCTCCAACAGTGCTCATCAGGCGTTCATCAAAATTCAATTTTTTCTCTTGTTCACGGACATATATAATGTGTGCTTATGGCATTTCTCACTTTTTTACTCTACTTTCCATAGCAGGCATGTTTCTCTCTTTCATCATTTTAGACACTTTGCATCACTCTTCATAGCAGACCGTGGAGAACCTCAACCCAAACACTCTCACTGAGCTTTCAACCAGCCGAAATCATTGTGATAAGTTCCATATCAACTTTGCAGTTAGTCATGAGTATGCAACGATAAGAAAATATGAACAAAATTGTATTAGAAAATGGTCAATTGATACATCTGGAAGCTTTTGCTTTATCATATTGATCATTGCTTTCCTCAAGTCCCCTATTTTTGTCAAGGAAACATCATAAACAAGAATATCTACATCATCCATTTTAAGGGTGGATGAACTTCAAATATTCTTTTTCTTTTTTGAGCCTGTTTGTTTGCCAGTGTCACATACCAGTTCTAAGTTATACTTACCACTAAATGCATTACTACTTTTTGTATAATACCAATGGACTATCAAAGCCTCTATTTTTCTTTGATCAATATCGTTAATGACCTCTAACACTTTTGCTATCCAAAATGGTATAGTAGCCTCATCACCGTCAGCAAGGACTGCAATAAGTGTTCCAACATTTGTTTCTTTCAAATTTCCTTGCCATCGTGCTTCGGCTTGTTTCGTCATCCTTGGGCCTACATACATATTCCATTCTGGTGGATGCATAAACCTTTGAAGTGTATCTACATTACATGCTTGGTCCACGTTCACTTATCTTTGTGTGCTAAAATCCCATGTGAATGGAATATCAATCGGCCAACACCCTGTAATGGTATTCTTTATAATCTCTTCTTGATGGTTAAAAAACTCATCACACCAAGATACATCTTGATCTCCAACATATTTTTTTGCACGCTCAATATGTCTCTTCTTTTCCATAAGTACATGCATCCACCTTTTACTTTGCTCAACCACATTTCCACATCTTTCCATATTGCTTTTATCTTCACATGGTGTTTGTTCTGCACCATCCACAGACAAATTAGGTAGATGCAATAAAATCTGCATCCATCTTTAGGCTCCCACCCTAGAGAACATGAATATTGCTTTGCGGATAAAAGAGCAATGTCATTAAGCCTCCTCATCAAGAATACATGGTTGAAACTAATGTTGTGTACTGAAGCCAAAACCTTAGTACTATTATCAATACCTGCTAAGCAAAACTACTTAAAGTCATAAATCTATGTAAGGTGTTGAGCTTCAAGCTTTGGAGTGTATGCTTCAAAAATCAACACAAATAATATTGGAAGAGTAAAAGCATTATGGCCTGCCAACCTCTTAGAGAAGGGACTGAACATTTGATCAATGTGATCATGAGTGTGCCCAACCAAAAGGAAATTTACCTTAACCTTTTGAAACGCTTGTTTATCAACAAGCATGCATAAATATCCAAAGTCTATAGAATTTTTATGCTCTCTTGTAGTGTTATTAAGCTGCAAATAGAGATTTGGTGGCAAAAGACCCTCTTATGATTGCAAAACTTTATGAATCACAATAATCGTAAGGTTTGGATCATTATGTATGTTGGGATATGTGAAGAAAACCTTCGACTTTATGGTTCCATTGTATACCAAAGCACCAACCAAGTGCATTTGCACAAGGATTTCATCTCCAATGTCCTTAGGAATGTGAGCAAAATGGGTCAGATATGTTTTCTTTTTATCCATACCATCAATCAACAAACACATATAATGCTCTGGATTTTTGAGTGCTTTACTTCAATGATGAATTGTTTTCTTTCTTTATAAAGCTTGACTCTCATGATGGTTCTTCAGAAAACTTTTTAAATTATCTTTTTCTTGTGGTGTTGTGGCCCCCTTTGCCATGTTTTTCAAAGTGGCACAAACTTAGCATTCACCCATTCTAACTTTACGAGGAATACTCACATTGTTAAACTCTTCTTTACATAATCTAGTAAAATGTCCATACAGGACATACTTCGCATTTTTACTTTCCATTTCTTCTTTATAAACTTGAAACACTTCTCGATGAGTAAAGTTATCTAACAAGTGCAACCTTCCAATTGTAGTCATAACTTCACAATGCAAGCTAAGATAGTTCATCATCCAACTCATTGCATGATGACCAATAGAACCTTTGGTCCCAACTCCCTGATATGTATCAAAAATGAGATCTTCACATATAAGCCCTTGTTGAATCTTATGTATTCTGCAATTCCCCATGTGCATCGCAATTTTGAATGTAGCCCTACAACATCGGATCCCTTGAATAAAGTAATATTCAAAAGCAACATGTGTTACTGACATGTTATCCTCAATCATCTGCATGTGAGAAAAATTAAAAATTGGTTAGGCAATCCATCATGGAACATTTACCATCCTGAGTTAAGCAATTGATCATGGCTCACAAAATGTCAATGAGAGAGAGGAGTTAGCGATATGATGATCTCCACCATCCTATGAGTCATGCGCACATACACACATACATAAAGACACACATATGCAAATGAGCTTCACTCATGGAAAAGTCAAAAGATTTTCCAAGAAACTCAAAGCTAATTACACTAGACATTGAATATGAGAAAAAACAAATGAAGGCTTTTTCCTTTCTATATTCATGTTTTAAAATGTAACTCTCTTCACACTCTAGTATCCACCCTTGTTAAGATTAGGTCCAGTCCAACTTAAAAACTAATCACTCAAAGACTTATCTCAAGACCCTCTAGTAGTCCAGTCTTTTATCTCTCACGAACCAAGGTTTTTGAGAGTTGGATTCAAGAAAAATTTTGCGTTCTCACCTTACCTGTCGAGTTTTGGGCTTTTACGAATAAAAGAAGGGAGTTCATGGTGAACACACTTGATAGAAAATTACACTATTAGGAAGGTATGAAGCTTAATGTCTTAGGGAAAGTAATGTTTATCAACACATTTGTGATCTCATTTATTATTCCTTTGTTTTCTAATTCCTAATAATAATAAATTTCTCAAACATGGAAACAACATGCAAAGGATTCCTAACTAGAAGTGGGAGCCTAGAATTAAGTGGGACAGAAAGTACTTGACATTGTTTGTGGCATTGGCAATGGAGATTTTTACATTGATGTTAGTGTAGTGGGTATTTATGTTAGCTTTGGAAATGGTCATTGCAATTTGAGATAGGGGATTGCACAACAATCGTGACATGCTTCTGCATATCCAAGTAAGTTCTTTCATCCAAACTCGAAATTTTTCATGTCTTGCCCATAATGGGCTTTCCAAATTATTTTTTTTCGACCTTTTCTACTATCTATGTTTAGCACATGTCAAACCCAGGATAAGTCATCACTTTTCAAAAGATATTCAAATGGCTCAAACCAGGTGGAAAATTTCACTTCACGGATTATTGCAAGTCCTAAAATGTGCCTTCTTTAGATTCTTGGGAGTACATCAAGCAAAGAGGATATGATCTGCATGATGTTGATGTGTATGGCCAAGTAAGTAGTCCTACTAAAGCTTTTATTTCAAAACATATGATAATCAAATATGATATAACCAAGTTTGATCAGGCTACAATTGGTTGCTTCCTATTTCAATTATATAGTCGAGTTGTGCCATCAAGTTACACCTAATTTGACTCAGTTACACCTAGTTGTGCCATCAAGTGACACCTAGTTAGTTCTTGGTTCAAATCATCCAGTGTCTATAAATAGATCACAAGACCAGAGGATCATTTTACAAATGCACGAGTCGAGATAGAGCACACAGAGCAAAAGAGCACAGAGAGAAAAAGAGCAAAAAAAGCTTATGCAAAGCAAAATTCAGCAATGGAGAAGAAGGGAGCTAGATGAAAAACTCATAGGTAACCTAAATTTACCCCAGCAATTAAATATTCCAAAAAGATTCGTTTTGAAAACCCTAGAAATTATAGTAAATTGTTTGACATAATTCACATTTTTGTCCTAGTTTAGAGTCATGGAATTTGATGCCAAGCATTGACACTGTAGGAAAAGTCGATACAAGGCATCGACTATTGGGGAAATTCAATGCCAAGCATCAAGTTTTGGGTGCAGTCACAATACCACGCATTGAGTGGGGTGTGGACTTCGATGCCCAGCATCAAATTGGGTGACAAGGTTGATGCTAGGCAGCGACCTACCCTCCAAACTCGATGCTAGGCATCGGGTTGGTGAGCAATTCGATGAATGGCATCAACTTGTTCTATGCATGACATCAACCCAGTGGTTCAAGTCAATTTTTGGCATCGGGTTTCTTGCCCAACTCGATGCCTAGCAACATGTTTGGAGGCAAGGTCAATGCTTGTCATCGACTTGCTTGGTCAACTTGATACCTAGCATTGAGTTTGGAGTGCAGGTTAATGCTTGGCATCGACCTTCTCACCCAATCTGATGCCTGGCATTGAGTTGCTTGATATAAGGTCATTGCGTAGCATCAACTTGGCCCCCAAATTCGATGCTTGGCATCAAATTGGACCAAGGGGTTCATGTTTTCCATATGTATAACCACCCAATTTGATGTCTAGCATCACCTAACCCATACAAAAGAGGCCCTAGAAGAAGACCAAGCCAACTAATGTGGAATCAACAAAAAGATCAGACTCTCAGGATGATATATTTTCCCCTGGAGGAGAGCTCGCTTCTGGAATATTGCTTACAGAACAAAATAAGATAAGGGAGGAGATTTCCAAGAAGAATCTCATGAAAAGGGGCAACTTTTCCACCTCTCCATTAGTATAATCTACAGACCCCCAACAAACCCACTTACAAGAAGGATGCCTCTTGAGATAAGGGAGCCACATAATCTTCATATACAAAACCTTAAGAAGAAGATGAAGATAAAACCACATTGCAATCGTCATACCATTATTGGTAATGGTTGATCAAAACAAATGCGGGTCAATGGAGGAATTCAACAAACGTTTGTTTGAGGACTATACATACTACATTATTGGAGGATCATACTAAAGTGTTTTTCAAACCTCGTAGAACCCCTAAGGCCATTGTAGTACAATATATATTGTGATGATGTAAATACATTTTTAGAGTAGTACCTAGGAAACATTATTCCCTTTTAATAGTAGACATCCCATATGGGTTTAGTATGAGTGGTTCTATTAATGATGATGAGCCATTCAAGTACCCACAAATACAAAATATGGTGATAAATTTTGCTGAATTGACCATGTCGCCACTCTGGAGGATTGTCATTTTTCATAGTAGGGACCAATCCTTCTCTATCTCAACATCATTAAAGCCAAGGTGTCATGTTGTCGAATGTCTTACATGGTATGTACTTGCTTTTTGTCTCTTTCTAGAAATTGCACATGACATTGTTCTCATAATTATAAATTTGCAAGGTAAAGACAAATGTAAATCACACGCCAAGAAATAGGTTCGTTAATGCTATCGAGTGCCTTACAATTGGGTAATATGATGAAGTTAGTAAAAGAAGGGTCAGGGAACATTGTAGTGAGAACAAAATTGTGAAAGTGCTAATGTTCTCTGCAGTTACAAAGAAGCTTCGTCATGTGGCAGGAGAGAAGACATTGGTTAATCCTTATCAAAAGCCCCAAAAGCTTATAATGAGGTTAATCCAATTGTTTTCCAATGATGATGATTGGATCTTGGACTTGTTTTTTGGCACAGGTACTTTAATTGCAATCTTGCTCATTGACACTCTTTTGGCATCACGTGTAATTAATTTGTTTGTTTTTCACGGATGACACTCACCTATGCCCTCAAAATATTTAGGCATTGCATTGTTGTAGAGAAGGATGAAGCCCAAGTTAGCTTCATTCGGATATGGACTAATGGCTTGAATGGATGTCCCGATGATGAGTAGGAGGTTGGGAAGAAACATATAGCTGACACAAAGAGATTCTATCCTACATGAAGGGAGCATGTGCCACCATTGGCAGATGAGCCAGGAGACATGGCTGACCTTGAGGAACCAGTTCTAGAGCAAGAAAAGCCCTCGAAACCTTCTCAAATCCCTGAAGATGTTGCTATGCAAGAGGGCAAGCATTTATATGATCACCTTCTATTGTAAAATGGTTGTTGAACTTTATAAACATATACTTTTGTAATGGTTTGATTATTGGAATATAAGGATAAATCTTTTTGTTATTTGTGCTTAGCCCATTTCACATTCTATGCATTTGTGTTGGATTGCTATGTGGTTTGCTTTACATTTATGGCTAATTAAGGTCATAGTGTTGAAGTGGTAATTGGAACAGCTTGATGAGCTAAATTAGAAGTATGCATAAAAGTTCCTCCAATGTTTATGCTAGCGTTAAATCATGTGATGTTATATATACTGGCCCTTGAAAAGTGTACTTTATTTCTCCATGTAGATTAACTCAAATTCTTAATAAGAATGAGAACATAAAAATCTCACATCAAGTGCCAAGTGCTATATCAAGAGATTGAGTTTCTTTGTTTTTGGCATTATTGCCACTACTTTCTAAAATTGGAAACTCTGACACAAGGTGATGGATCATTCGATGGCCTTTTCTAGCATTGAAAATAATTTAGTAAGCTTCTTCATGAATCTGATGCTTCAATGGTGGTTTTTCATGGTACTAATTGAAAATGAGATAATTTTTTTCACTGTGGAATAGGAAAATGAGCCGTTTTTTCAACATTTTATGTATTTCTTCTCAAATAAAAAAGAGAACATGTATTTGTTCTTGTTTGTTATGACTCAATGTTTTGTATCTAAGTTGAACAAAAATACCCTCTAGAGATCTGTTAAACTTGTAGTAGACTTCGAGACGCTTGTACTGGTGAACTAAAACTTGTATATGTTTGACATAAAAGGAAAAAATTACCTGCACAAGCACTGTAATAGTGTGTTCGGAGGTCTAAACAAGCTTAGATCAAAATTTTGATGGCAGCTAGCAAAGCTATTTTGAATTCCTAATCACCTTGAGTATGCTCACCAATTTCATGCAATTCTAAAACTATGATTGGAGGGGTGTTAATGACGCCCTTGATGAAGTGGTGACCTTCTGTGATACCAATTATTGGATTTGAGGTCTGCCCAAGCACACAAACAACACAAGGAAGAAGAAGAATCTTTGAACACAATACAACACTAAATGAATTAGCAAGTTAATGTACAAAGATAAGTGACATGTTAGGGTTATAGGAATATATACAAGGGGGGGGGAGGAAACCTCCTAAAGAGGGAAAAAAGTGCCATGGTGGTCCTAAGTATGTTCACACACATCACTACCAAACGACATCAACACCTAGGTTGCACTTATTTGACCAAATAATGGAAAAATACTGAATATGTTTGTTTTATTCGGGGATTTCCGAATAAATGCGAGTGAAAAATCGGACATGCACATGTTTTCTATCAAAAGACTTTCAATTGGGAGACCTTTTGATCAATTTTTTTTTATCAAAAGTCTTTTCGATCAAAAACCTATTTCTAAGAAAATATATATATATTCTTTCATTTGATCAAAAATCTTATTTCACATGTGCTTTCTGACAAGTTCATAGAGCTCTACTACTACCATACCACTCATAGACCCTTTCCTCACCATATCATTCAGGTATTTCTCTATTTTTAATTTATTTTCTATTTTATTTTTATGTTTATTGTGTGTCATGCATATGTTATGTTTCACATATGCATCTCTTAAATATGTATGATTTGTATTTATTTGATTAATTTTATGTATTTTAATCATCAACAATATACGTGTTCGACTCGTGAAAGCATTTCTTACTTGTATACTTTGATTAATCAAATTTAAAATAAACCCCTATTGTGATTTTCTGACTTGCTACATCGATTCTTACTCTCACAATAGTATAGGGCTGAGCAATAAATCTATTGAGATTGTTTGAATCTCTACCTTGATTCCTACTCTCTCAATAGTATAGAGTGTATAGGGACTATTGTGATTTTCTGATTCTTTGACTCTCGCTCTCACAATAGTCACTAAGATTCATGTGAGCACAATTACAGTGTAGATCATAAGGTGTATAGAAGCTATTATGATTGTCTGATTCTTTGTTTCTTACTTTCATACTAGTTATATACACTCATGTGACAAGAATCATAAATATATTAGTGAGACAATATGAACTATTATGAATATATGATTCTTTGACTCTTACATTCTTAATAGTTACATAGATTCACTTCAAGAGGATAATTGTACTTTTTATTTAATTTTAAATCTAATTATCTAACTATTTATCCATATTTCTATCATTTATCTATTTAGATATTTATCTACCTATCCATACAGTTACTGACTTATCTATTTATATGTGTACTTAAAATGTATTTAAGTGTCTATCATCTTATTTATGACTCTTATTTTTTTATTATTGCTTTTATGAATTAGATTAGTGTTTAAAGATTTAATATCAATCAAAATTTTAATTTTATCTGACAGTTTATCTTTTATATTTGCACAAATGGCAGGTAAAATAAATAAGCACAAGCGAAAGTTTTTGGAAGATTTTTTTTGCTCATGCATGTATGGAATGAGAGAAGACCAAATCAATATAGCAATGCATATATCAAATTACAAGGATCTCATTGAACAGCTAGCTAGAACAACATACATCAATATTGAAGATAAATTTGGAAGTTTATCAAGAGGACCACAAGTACTAGATGATCAAATATCCAAAGATCTCATTGACATCTTTGTAAAAATAGGCAAAGTTGTAGAATCATCAGCATTGGATATCGCCATAATGCCAGGATTCATCGACAAAATCAAATTTGTTAATTTACATCACCAAACAATGGATAGAGGAAAGCGAATGAGACTTGACACTACTGAACATGCAAAGAGACCAATAATAACAACAACAATAGATCCATATGCAAAAGATATATATGTAAATATGGGAGATCAAACATCCAATAACATATGTTTGCTCCCATATTCATCTATTCATATGGAAGATGAAACTCTCATGGGGGATGGACAGTATGGAATGATCTATAAATTCAGAATAACCCACCCAAGATTCATCAATGAAATCTTTGCCGTAAAATTATTCAAATTTCATGGTGGTGACTTACAGACATGAGAGAATGAAGCTATGAATGAGGCAACTGTTTTAACTATTATGCATAGTGGAATAATTAATCCACTGACATTAGCAAGGCATTGTAGTAAAAGCCCATGCCTCATTTTTAGATTATGGAATGGTAGTACCTTAGACATGTGGCTCGAGAAAATAAAAAAAGAGTACTTAAACATACCACAAAGTAGAAGTATCAAAGACATAGAAGGAGATATAGCAACATTGAAGACAAATATCTAGAAGCTAATGAATGGATTGTTGCAAACAATGTAATTCCTACACACCTTTATTTTTTCCCACAATGATCTCCATCTAGGCAACATACTGTTGCATTTTGAAGGTGAGCATTCTTATATCAGACTATGTGACTTTGGAAGAGCAATGCATTTGTCAACAAAAAAAAATTATTCCAAAGCTACCTCATCTTGAAATATCAACTAGAAATGAGTGGAGTCAAAAGTATTGGTGGATTACACCCAAATGTATATTCACTAGCCCTCCACCATTTAATAAAATCAAGGAGATCTATATGATTTTAGTACTCCTGTTATAACTTTTTAAATACATAGATTTAGATAGTTACCCCATCGATAGAAATGGGGTTTGTAAGTTTAAATATGCTTTAGAACTATTATATGATAGATATGTATTAAAAATAGTATACACACATGAATTACTAAGAGCGTTCTCGAATCTAGTTTGGTATGGTATAAAGATATACATTATTGATGGATTAAGACCATATTGAAAACAATGTGGAATCGTTTGAATTATATGGATTAAATGATGTGGATTCATTTTAACTAAGTGAAGTAAATCATGTGGATTCATTTGAATTATGTGGAGTAAATAATGTAGGTTCATTTGAATTAAGTGGATAAATGATGTGGATTCATTTGAATCATGTGGATTAAATGATTTGGTATCATTTGAATTATGTGGATTAAAGTATGTGGATTAAATTATGTGGATTCATTTGAATTAAGTGGATTAAATGATGTGGATTCATTTGTTATGTGGAGTAAATGATGTGGATTCATTTTAATTATGTGGATTCATTTGAATTTAGTGGATTAAATGTTCTAGATTCACTTGTATTAAGTGGATTAAATGATGTGGATTTATTTGAATTAAGTGGATTAAATGATGTGGATTCATTTGAGTTATGTAGAGTCAATTATGTGGATTCATTTGAATTATGTGGATTCATTTTAATTAGTGGATTCATTTTAATTAGTGGATTAAATGATGTGGATTCATTTGAATTATGTGGATTAAATGATGCGGATCCATTTGAATTATGTGGAGTAAACGATGTAGATTCATTTGAATTATGTGGATTAAATGAGGTGGATGCATTTGAGTTAAGTGGAGTAAATGATGTGGATTCATTTGAATTAAGTGGATTAAATGATGTGGATTCATTTGAACTATGTGGATTAAATGATGTGGTATCATTTGAATTATGTGGATTCATTTAAATTAAATGGATTAAATGATGTGTATTCATTTGAATTATGTGGAGTGATTGATGTGGATTCATTTGAATTATCTGGATTCATTTGAATTATCTGGATTCATTTGAATTAAGCGTATTAAATTATGTGGATTTATTTGAATTATGTGTAGTAAATGATCTGGATTCATTTGAATTATGTGGATTCATTCAAATTAAGTGGATTAAATGATGTGGATTCATTTGAATTATGTGAATTAAATGATTTGGACTCATTATTTGAATTATGCGGATTAAATGATGTGGATTCATTTGAATTCAATGGTTTGGGCCAATATTGCTTCATTTGAGTTAAGTGGATTAAATGATGTGGTATCATTTGAATTATGTGGATTAAATGATGTGGATTTATTATTTCAATTGTGTGATTAATTGATGTTGATTCATTTGAGGTAAAATTAATGTTTTTTTTTGCATATTTGAAAGTAAAACATGGCAAGAATGGCAAATTTGAATAATGATCTTGACCGTGTTGAATCTCAAAAGATTTTTTTTTTAATAGAATGCTCAATTTGAACAATCAGGACTAGCATTTTTATTGCAACAAGATTTAGAACCACAAGGATTAGAAGGAGAACCATTACCAATGTAAGAATTAAAAAAGCCATATCCAAATCATTTGGTTCGTGATGTTCTCTTTCGAGTTACAGGAAGGGTGAAAAGCACCATTAAAGCTTTCTGACTTACAACATAAAGGATTAGAAAAAAATTTACTTCGAGGCTTTGTTCAAGTTGAAAGATCATTAGCAAAAAATAATCAAAGAGCATTATATTTCATTCAAAAAGTTTTTTTACAAGATATTCTTCACCACTTACAATCATACGCACACATACATATACTATTGTGAAGTAAGAATCAATGTTGAGTCAAACAATCACAATAATTTTTAACTCACGATTAAAAAAACAAAAATGTATTTTTTTATTTTTTAATACTTAAAGACTAAATATTTTTAACAAGAGCTTATACCTTGTTCTTTATACGACATTGTAAGTCTGCAAAAAACAAAGTAACTCTGATGAGGTATAATTCTAAGGGGATTCTTTTATAAAACATTATTCAAACGAATATTTTTTTATCAAGAAACTTTTAGACCAAAAGCTTTTTGATAAACAAATTTTCAATCAAAAAAGTTCTGGATCAAAATAAATCTGAAATGCCATGCAAAATTATCACTCATGTTCGAATAAGTTGATATGGCACTTAATAATTCGGTCAAATAATAAGGGTTCAACATAAAATTTCATAATTATTCACGAATAATCGAATTTCCGAATAATGAATAATGCAACCTAGATCAACAGAACTATGGAAGTTTAGGATGTCAAGCTTTCTTATGGGCAAAGGCTTGTGGCAATTGGTAAAAATCTACAAGATAGGAGCTAATTTAGAGTAGTATCTTTTATCTTTACAAGTTTTTTGAAATAAAAAAGGAATGATCTTGAAGAAACTCTTATAAAAATGCCAAAGCCTTATTTGTAAAGAATGTTTTGGTTAAGTAAAGTATGAGCTCTATCTCCTCTTGAAAAACTCGTGTTTGTGCTTTTTCGTGCATTTTGAGTGAGGAAGTTTCTTGATTGTGGGTGTGTGACACTTGATTGAAGTCCTAGAAGTATTATCTATCATGATTGCATCATTTAGAAGTAATTTTATAAGATTAAACACTTGTTTAAGTGATCGAACCAAGTGAAGGTTGATTTCCCATAGGTTTGTGAGATTTGTATAGGCCCATTATCTTACTTCTTTTGCAATTTTACCTTCAAATTTGCAGCATCAAGAGCTTGGAAACAAACCATAGCACATGCAAAATGAGTCAATAATGAGGGAGATATATCTGTTTTTGGTGACTCAACCCTATGAAAACATCGGATAGTGTGGATACCACACCATTGGATAGTGAGGATGATACCATCAGATAGTGAGGACTTGGAACCATTAGAAAGGTGTTGAATTACACTATTGGGGGTGCTTTGGTCATAGTATCGGAGGTGCCTTGGTCTTGATATCATCGCGGATGCATGCAATTGACACCATTGTGGAGGCTATCATGAAGATGTACTACTTCTCAACTTGATGGCATTGTGTTCCATCTTATTATGCCACAAATTGCAATTACGTTTAGGTCTAATCTTCACATATGTATGATTTAGAAGTGTGTGAGCATGCCCTGGACTATGTGTCGACATGTATCAAAGAAAAATACATTTCACACCTTATCATCCAATTCTCTATGTTGTTGTGCATGCACTAATGCATATGCCAAACAACCAAAGACATGCGGATGAGCAACACATGGTTTTCAATCATGCCAAGACTCCTAAGGAGTGATAGACTATGATTCTTTAGTGGGACACCTATTAAATACATGTTGCATACATAACATCCTAAAGCTAAAATATATGTGGTAAAGCTTGAATTATACCATGCACCTCACATTTCCATGAGAAACCTATTTTCCATCTTAGTAACTCCATTCTTTTGAGTTATATATGGCATTGTACACTGATGCTTTATCCCATACTCAACCAGAAAGGCATTAAAATCAGAAGACATACTTCCCCCTTAGATCAGAATGGAGGGTGCCCATTTTACATGTTGACATATTTTCAGCCATAATGAGGAATTGTTTGAAGCACATAAACACTTTGGAATTTGCACTCAATATATATGCCCATGCATGCCAAGATAAATCATCAATGAAAGTCATGAAATAAAGGTAATTCCCCAAGAAGGTCTCTACATGGGACCACAAACATCATGGTAGTTTTGCATCTAAATGGCTTGAGAATCTCCAAGTACACATGGGAAATCATTCAAAAATTATCCATAATTTGTGAGCTTATAGAATCCACACCATAGGTTTGAAGATGAAATTATTTTATCACTATGTGAGAGATCATGAATTATACATCTCTCATAAGAAATTTTCACTACTAAGCTAATTTTTGCTAATGTTGATACTCACAACATGTTTTTTCTTTGTTTCTAGTACATATAAATCATATGATAAAGTAAATATAGTACCATTTTTAGTATTAAGAATAATCTTCCCAACCCCCATAACAAGATAAAAGGAGTTATTAGCACGTGTGACAATATTCCCTATATGAACACACTCAAGTGAAGTGAAGAGATTGTGTTATGAGGTAATAAATTTGATTGCACCACAATCAATAAACATTTGATTCTAATAATAACATACATTGTTCATGAGGAGATGGATCATAACTAGAATGAGTGATAAATGTCCATTATTTATTCTAAACAAGATAAGCAAACCCAATTTTAGGAGTAGAAGCCTCTACAACAACCATTCTAGTCTCTTTCATCTTTGCCCCTTTTGCAGAAAGTTTGGGATAGCTCTTAAGGACATGAGTATTTACCTTACAATACTTGCACAACTAATTTTTATTTTTATTTTTCATTATCTTTATCATTCTCCTTTGAGCTGTGCAACATTAGCTGATTTCTACTTACTACTAGATGAGATCAATTTATCTTTGCTCTTCTGACTAACTAAGAAAGATTGATCTATACCATGCATTAAGGGATTGTTTTGCCTATATTGATCTGTATGTAACAAAAAAGAGACCAAATTCTTAAAACCTAAGTAATCTTGATTGTTTTCATCATCAAATGAAGAGACTTTGATAAGAATCTAGAAGATCAAAACAATCAGCTTAAGTGAACTATTTGGAAAGATTTCATCTCTAGAAATCAATTTCTCTTTCATATCCTTGATATTTTTCATAAAAGTGTCCATTGGATCTCCTTCATTCATATGCTCAATCTCCGAATGTTTCTAAACATAAGCAAAACAAGCCTCATTTCTTGTGTGCTATAGTATGGAAAGAGTATTCCAAGCATCTTTGGCTATTCTACATGAGAAAATGTGAGGTATAATGGCACATTATCCCTGACATTCTTGTATCACCTACTATCATAGTATTTGCAACTCTAGGAGGACGTATTTCAACAACCTGCACATATATTCTACAAACCTTTTGCTATCAATACATAGCACATCATGTTTTCCCACAATGGTTAGTTAAATTCATGCAACTTATCCTCAACAACTGATATACAAAACACATCATTGCTTTCAACAATGGCCATTGACTATATCTTCATGTAGAAAATTGATTGTTTCTTAAAAAAAGAAGATGAACAAGAATACACAATCAAGCCATGCTAGACCTATAACAAACTTTGAGGCACTGTTATTGATGAACAAAAAATTGTATATACGTTTGGAACAAAATGACAAAACTTCTTGATTGTCATTGTGATAGTGCATTTGGAGGTGGAAACAAAGCCAAATCAAATTTTTGATGCCATAAAACGAAGTGTTTCTCAACTACTAATGACCCAAGTGTGCTTACCAAATTTCATGCAATTGGGAGTGTGATCGAAAAGATGCCAATGAAGCCCTGTAGAAATCAACAACTTGGTATGATACCAATTGTTTTGGATTTTGAGAGCTATGGTAGCATGCAAAAAACACAAGGAAAAAGAAGAATCTTGGAGCTCAATAGTGAGTGTATTATAAAGTGAACATACCAAAGATAAGTAACCCACTAAAGTTATAGGAATATATATATATATATATATATATATATATATATATATATATATATATATATATATATATATATATATATATATATATATATATATATATATATATATATATATACACACACACACACACACACACACACATGTATGTATGTGTGTGTGTGCCCCAAGGGAAGAAAACATCCTAAAAAAGGGAAAAAGTGCCCGAATAGTTGTTGAGATATCAAGCTCAACATGTGATGATCTAGGATGACACGTACCAGTTTTTCGTTTCTCTGACATGTATAGTGGTCACGCCGGTATATGTCAAGGATACTTCATTGAGCTTTATTAGATTTATCTACCGAGAGTGATTGCACATTTGTTTCTTGCCAGCTCACTCATTCGTGGACATTAGTTTTTTCCTTATGTACTGATCTTTATATATTGCACTTGTTGTATTCTTGTTTCTTGGTCATTCTTGTACATTCCTTTTTATGTAATAGAAGAAGAAGAAGAAGATCATTCTTCCTTGCCTCAATGTGTGCACTTCTCCTTGAGAGTAAGAGTGTGTGTGTGAGCTCTCTTCCTTATCTCCTTCCTCGTGACATGGTATCAGAGCCAACATGGTTGTAGAGAGCTCGTGGAGAAGGCGACGGTGAAGAGTACACAGCAAGGCGTGGAGAAAATGCGATTTCACAAACGGCCTCCGTTTGCTACGAAAATCAGATCAAAGTTTCGGAGCCATCTCGACCTCCATTTCAAGCCCGCAAGGTGGGGCCCACAGAAAAACCAGGTCAGTTTCAGAAACTGTAACTTGCCTTCTGTACGACGACACTCATATATTCCAGATCCAAAATTTCAAGCGATTCCGTGTACTGTTGATACACGAAAATTCTGTTTTTCTGAGATCGAACTATCACGTCATAGTGCGATAGTGTTCAAGCAGAAGTGCTACTTTTAGTTTTTTGCAGTGTTGTGAATTGCCGCATAAATGGCAAACGTAGATGGAATGAGTCAACTTATGAGCGATAAGCTGGACAAGAACAACTTCCATGCTTGGAGATTCAGAATGACGAATTTCTTGATGGGAAAAGGCTACTGGAAGTACATCGAAGGAGAGAATGAAAATGCTCCGCAGTTACCAGAAAGGAATCAGACTGCAGACCAGTTAAGAGCATATGAGGAATGGAATCAAGGAGCACGAAAGGTAATGTATTGGATATCTGTTAGCATACAGAATAGCATGATTGGACACATATAGGATGCGAAGACTCCAAAAGAGGCTTGGAACAGTTTGGCCACTTTGTATGAGACTAATACAAAGGAACAGAAATTGCAACTCAAGAACGAGCTGCATACATTGGAAAAGAAGAGCATGTCGATAAGTGACTACACTCTAAAAATCAAAAGCATATGTGAGTCACTTGCATCTATTGGCGTGAATGTAAATGATGATGATAAGGTGGAAGTGTGCCTTCGTGGTTTAGGAGCTGCATATAAGCAGTTCAAAACTTCCATACAGACAGGGAAAATATTCTGAATTTTGCTGATCTGGTATCTATGCTGATTATTGAAGAAAAGAATCTTGGTGAGGATTCGAACTCCTAAGGAAAGCCCAGTTCTGAGCATGTGTTCTACTCTGGCAGAGGAAGAGGCAGAGTAGAGGTTTTGGAAGTGGAAGAGGAAACAATAACCAAGACCAAGGTCAACAATAGAATCATGCAAGAGGAAGAGGACAGTTTCGAGGCAGGGGGAGCCAAAGAGGTCACAGAAATTTCCAAAGAAATGATTCAGGTAATGATAGTAAAGGATGCTAGAATTGTGGTAAACCTGGACACTTTGAATGTGATTGCAGGTTGAAGAATCAAAATAATAGAAGGCAGCAAAACAACTATGCATCCATGAGTGCAAATGAGTCTGAGAAACTGTTTATGGTTCAACATCACATGATGAATACGATGCCTACTGGTATTTCAAAATCGAATGATAATGTCTGGTATGTTGATTCAGGTGCTTCAAATCACATGACCAATCATGTAGAATGGTTTAGTAGTTTGCAGAAAATGCCAGTTCCTGGATATGTTGAAACAGGTGATGATACATCGCATCCTATTGAGCATACAGGAAACATAGCATTGTCGATGGAGGACGGGAAGGTAAAACATCTTGCTGATGTGCTGCATGTTCCAAATATAACAAAGAATCTGGTTTTTGTTGGACAAATGGTTGACCAGGGATTACAAGTCAGGTTCAATCCTGATGGATTATATGTAGAAGAGTACAAGGAGGATGGACGATTGATTGCCAAAGGAAACAAAGTGGGTAGGATGTTCACCTTAAATGTGAAGATTCCTGAAATGAATGCAGCCATGTTTGCAAAAGGTGCAGGAGTTATTGCAGATATAGAGATGTGGCACAAACGAATTGGACATGCAAACTTGCAAAGGCTGAAATTGATGCACTCAAAGGAGATTGTCCATTGTGTACCTGAGCCAAGAAGACTCAAGGACTTGTGCCAATGAGACTCTACCTCGATTGCCACACAAGTGCGTATAGTGGGAAATTAGCACACATTTAAATGTCAATCCGATCGAACGACCTAACCAAGTGTATGAAGACGTGTGCACACGTGATGGAAAATGAAGTGGCTCAGCTTGCATGCATGAGAAAAGACTAATCCACCTCTCACACTCACTGAAATACTGAAAGTATCTGCCGCGATACCTCTTACAGCAGTTTTTAGAAAATCAAGGATTTCTCCCAGCTCCGAACTCCGAATATAGGCAATAGGGTACTCGTTTCGAAGCTCTCACAAGACGCTCCTACTGAAAGTGGGTTCACTTGATTTTGATAACTTTGCTTCAAGTTATGGCCAAAATGGTGAATGGCGAGAAGCACCCACACTCACGCCACAACTCCTACTAGTTTGCACACACACTACAGCAGCTCAAAATCGATGGGGGGGGGTAAACAACAGTACTACACACACATTTCAAGCAACACACACACATACCAGACCAAAAAGAGGACCAAAATCAGCAAGGAAGAGGCAAATTCGAAATTTCAGAAGAGCTCCTTCTTCACAATGGAAAAAAGTCTCTACAAAGAGTCACAAAGTGACTTATATACATGTGCCCTAAGTTTGGTCCTTTCACACAAGAGACCGGCACTTTATTACTAGAAAAGTGAATTTCCTACTAATTTACAAGGGATATTTTACAACAAATTGGGATTATGCAACTAGAGGACTCCTCTAGTGTATTTACATGGCTTGAGGGAATTCTTGAAGACCTCGAAGAAGAAAAAATATGCCCATCATTTTGAAAATTTTGGGGCTCTCCTCTTATGCTCCTTTACTCTGCAACACTCTCCCCCTCTTTGTCTCTGTCGTCCCTTGACAGGCTTTACTTCTTGTTTGTCTCGATCAGCACACGCATCCTTTGGTCAGTTCTGCTTGATTCTTGATCTTGCATTACGTTTTAGTGGCGCTCTGATCTGTCCTGGTTGCACTCATCGGACCTTACTGTATTACTCAAGGCCTGTTAATTCGGTTTGCCACGCACGCCATCAGTGCACATATGAGGATGTAGCTCGTAAGCCTTGATCAGAATCCTCTGTTACTCAAGAGGTTGAAGCACCCTCATATGGCCACGGAACCACCTGATCCTTTCTTGCACTTCTTCATGGATACTTGTTGGCCCTGGTTCCTCCTCCTTCCGGCTTCATGCTTTTCCTTGGTGTGTGTGCCCCTGCGGGGCTCTGTGCAGAGATGGGTGATGCGCCCCTGCGGGGCTTCTTGCAGGGACATGTTCTTTTTATCCTTATCTCTATTGAGCCGTTCTAGACTTTGATTTTCTCCTTCTTTCGTCCTCGACAGGCTTTTTGTGGTGACATGTGTATGTTTGTATGGCTTGTTGCTCTCTTTGATTTAGCAGATTAGCGTGACACAACATGAACTCCTACCATTGCTGAGATTTTCCTCCGTCTTCCGGCGCTTGCCGATGATCCGCAAAGAAACTAGTTTCATAAGCTACCAGTCTCGCATTCAAATTAGAAGTCATTTTTACAAAAATTTCGGAGTCAATTTCAAAGAAGCCGGTGAAAAATGCTTCTTCAAAAGTCTGCATATATGTCGATGGCAAAAACATTAGGTGAGAATAATATGCCATGAGTGTTAATCGGCTAGGAATAGTGGATAAATAAAAAATGAGTGCCTCTGAGCCTTGCGTAATGCCGATGAAATTCAAAAATGTGTACTTTGCGTGTTGAAACACCTTAAGTATCGTAAGCATCATGCTGAATATCTTATTGGTCGTTTTTACCACTAAATCGGGTACTGTAGCATATCGTGCAATCCAAAATTCCATAGTTTTGACCATATATTCTTCTATCGGTAGATAGTTATGTGGCGGACTAGGTAATAAAGGTTAATTGAGCCACTGATTATTTATACTACCCTGGTGCTGACTTTCCCAAAACTGCGTCCAGGAGCGTCTGTAGGGCACAGGACAAAAGGACGGGTTGACTTGAAGTATATACGGTGAGGCTTCCCACTGTACCCGCAGTGTAGGATTCTTTTCTAAAAGCTTTCTTCTCCATATAGGATCCGCCTTCTCAAACTCTTCCTGTGTATAGTTAAAGGTATCCTGCCTGAAGTGGAGGTTGTGATCCGGATCTTTATTTGTCGTAGACCTTATATAATTTTGCATTTGCTCTTTAAGTAGGCCGTATGGTACATTGAATGGCTTTAAAATTTGCTCTAGTTGCTTATTGTCTATTTGAGCTTCCTTCATGATCTTGATAATCTGATCTTCAAACTCAGCAGTGAGTTAGGACACCAGTAGTGCCCTTTCTGGTCGGCTCAGTTCTGCAATTTCTCGAGTGTTAGGTTTAATGGGAACCTCCTTTTCCTCCCTTATCGGTGAATGATATGAGGGGGGAGAGAGAGGACGTACCTCAGTCTCCACAGTAGCTTCTGCAGATCGTGGAACTACTGGTGTCCCTTGCTTTGCTTTTTGCTCTAACTGCTCCTGAAGCTGTTTAATTATTTCATCTTTTTGCTTAATTTCTTCCTCAGCTTTTGCAATGGTGTCCTGGTGTTTGATCAATTCTTGGGCCATGATATTCATCTGATCTGTGTCTTCCTTACATTGCCGTAGATAACTATTCTCCGCTTTTTTCCATTTGGCTCTCAATGCAGCCGTATCGTCCATGTATTTCTTTTCCCATTCGGCAATTGTGGCTTGCTCCTTTGTGAGATGATCTTCATACTTAGCTACCTTGTCCTCCAATTCTTGTATATTCTTTTCTGGCTTGGCTTGCACTTCGACTGGCTGATCACTCAGAAGAGCTGTCATGAGTTCTTTATTTCGTTGTCGTAGATTCTCTGCTTCCTCCATGTATACTTTGAGCTAAGACTCCAAGATTTTACTTCGGGCATTGATTCGTGTCTTCTCAGTCTCATTCACTTCTAACTTCTTTGTGAGTTCCTGAACCTATTCTTTCAGTTGTGTATTCGCCGTCTCTAGTATGCTGTATTGTGTTTTGACTTCTTGAAGTTCATTTTCTTTCCTCAAAACTCGTTCTTTTACTGATGATAACTCAATGGACAGATTCTTACCCATTGTTTCAAGTTCCTTCTTATCTCGCATGGCCTGGTCATAATCTTCATCAGCGTCAAGCATTAATTGTTGTGTGTCCAGTGCGGTTCTAATCATATCTTGCACCACAGGCTTGAGCTGAGCGATATCCACATTCAGCCATGTCTTGGGTATATCTGGGGTTTCTCCTGTTTGTACATCTTTCCCTTGTTCGACATGGATAGTTGCGTTGTGTGGTTGTCGAACCTGTATCTGTATTCTGGGTTCTTCGTCATCTTTATCCACTTCATTAGTTTTGGTGGCACTCCCTTGAAATGTGACATCCATGGGGGAGGGTTCTGCCACAACCCTTATTGGTGTGAAGGGTTCCTCATCGTCTATTTTCTCTTCTTGCATCTCCTTCTTGGGTATCTTCATGGATATTTTTTGAGGTGGTGTGGCCTCCTTGATTTGAATGTTGGAAGTTTCATTAAGTTTTAAAGTATGCAGACCTTCCATTTCTGCTTCCTTGCTCCTTGTACTTTGATCAACCTTTGTTGTGTGATCCTCCTGCTTGAGGTCTTTTTGTTCTTCGTTATAGTCCACTGCATTCAATTCCTCCCATTTTCCGTCATCTTTTGATTCACTTTGAATATCGATATCCAATAATGAAGTATTTGGCTCTTCTTGGCCCTCCGATAAAGAACTAGAGTTATCCAAGCCTATTTCCCGATACCTATGGACTTTGATGAGTTTGCTTTTTGTTTCCATTGCTTGTTTTGACTGGTGATAATGATGACCTTGTACCGGTAAATTGATTTGCCCTTCTGTATATTGATGGGTTTCTTCCAGGGCTTTAGTCAAGTCTTCTTCTATGATTTGCTTCTGTCCTTCAATAGTAGTTTTGGGAAGCACATGAATTCTCTTTGTCATTGGGGCTTCCTCTTCAGCATCCTTGACTTCTCGGAGTCTCTTTGTGCCTCTCATTTTGGGTTGAGAACTGGTTTCTGCCACTTCCACAATCTTTGCCCCTTTTTTCTTTTTTGGCACAGTGGCGACTTTGACATACTGAGCCATAGCACTTGAAGATGGCATTTCCTGCAAGTGTTCTCTTATGCCCAAAGCGTGGTAAATCAAGATAGTCAGGGCCGTAGTACCATTGAGGAACTTCTTATTATTCCATTGCTTCTTTGCCTCGAATAATCGTTCTTGCACATAGGAAGTCAGATTAACTTGATTGCCGATTTGCTTTATAGCATGAGACAATAATTGAACAATGAGTTTTTGGGGAGCCGTGTATCGATTCATGTTTGGGAAGCAGAAGTGTTGGTGAATCAGTCTGACTTCCTCTTCTATATCTGCTCTATTAATGTCGACAAAAGTGCGTGTCTTTGCTCCACGACTCTCTTCTTTTATCATAGTGACACCGTCCTTTTCCCATCCGAATGCTTCCTTAATTAAGTCATGTGTAAATTGGATGACAACCCACTCTCCTCCCTTATCCATAACTCTGGCTTCTGGCACCAGTGGATCATGCAGTGCTGGCTGTAGGGTGTTCATGAGTTGCGTGCATCTTTGGAAGTCAGGTTTATAAATGGGCAATTCAAAATACTTGTGAATCCCTGCTTTCTTCATTATGGCTATTGTGGAGGGTAGTTCATGTAAGACCCTAAAGTCCTGGGACATAATCGGAAAGTGATGCTCTGTATCCATGATCTTTATGTTCGCCAAAAATAGATACTCCTCAACTGGTTGCTCATCTCTAAACCAATGCCCCTTCGCTTTGGTGAGACTTTGGGGAGGGAATTCCTGCACCTCCTCTTGTACTGTTGCTTCAGAATCCTCAGAAGCCATCTGCACTTGTAACGAAAAGTGCATTAGCTTCAAAGTAAAGTATGCAACCGTTCAATGCATTGTAGTGATTATTGTTGTTTTTCACTCCGTCTCCCCATCATTCCATGAGTGAGATCTCTTACCACCTCTTTTTATAACTTTTCCTGAAAGAAGACAATTGTTAGTATAGCCGAAGCATTTATCTATGTACATAGTATGTCCATTCCTATCAGAGTGAAGCTAAGATCTAATCTCTCTGGGAGAATGTGCACCACTAGTTTTATAATGTACATCATGTGCCGAATGCTTGGCCTCGTAATGTGGCTCTATTATGCATACTTTAGGTGCATTAGAGACTTCATGAGTGGAATGGGAATCTTTGTTTCTTCGATCGTCCACTCCTCGCGGTTGCCTTGGTTTCCATATCCATTTCGTGATCAATAAGAGAGGTTGTTTTGTTTCTTTGATCCTTCCTGCTTCCTGCGTTCTCTTTGCTTCCTCTAGTGTCCGAGTGATATTGGCATTGCTTTTCCAGTTTCTTGGATGAATCCTATGGGGTTTTGCCATTCTCCTTGTCTGATGTATTACGTCTCCCTGAGTACTTATAGCCTGTTTAGCTGCTTGTATGACCTTTTTGGGAATCCATATCTGATGTCGTGATCTTTCAATAAATGGTTTGGGGATCCATATCTGCAATAGTCCTTGTGGTGAGGATTTAGGCATAGTTGAATTTATGATCTGTGCTTCCTTCTTAAGATTGGGTGCTGACGTCTCCTCGTCCTTCATCTGATCCTTGCGTACCCACTTGTATTTGCGTTGTCCTTGATATGAGTATCTGCTTGTTGTTTTCCAATGTGGCAGTCTTTTGGCTCGTTGAGGAGGTTCATGATAGTTGGTTTCCTTAGAAGCTGGCTGTTCTTCCACTGAATGTGGTGAGTGCAACTCTTCTGTGGACCTTGGATGGTCGGAACTTTCTATTCCTTCTAGGTTTGTCTCTGAGATATTAAGACTGGGATCATTCTCCAGTATCTTTTCCTGGCAAATCTCTGAACTCTCGATTACGTTGGGTGGGAGTAAGGGTTTTTCTCCTAATAAACTGAAAATTTCCTTGTGCCCTATCTTGGCTGAAATGTAACCTTGAGATAGATGGATACCCACCTCATTCTCAATGATCCAGTCTTGTCGTAGCACTAAGTCTTCTATTAGATCCTCATCTTTGCACACTAAGACTCTCTGCTCCATGGAGGAATTGCCTAGGTGGAGGGATACATTTGTTGTTCCAATACATTCTAGGGTTTGACCTCCAATTCCGATCAATCGAGCTTTTGTGGGATTTACATTCAATTGCAGATCTTTTACGATTCTATTTCGTATGCAACTAAGTCCTGCTCTTGAGTCTATCAATGCGTCTATTAACTTGTACTCTGTCTTGCCAATCCCTAGGTTTAGGTAAGGTTGCGTCTTGCACACACTCGTTGTATCAGGATTATTGACTTGGTAATTAGCCATAGGGATAGGCTCTTCTCCTTGGAGATAGCGTTCATCTCGTTGTCTAATCCATTCTTTCCGTTTCCTAATGCGCTCCAGTGCTTCTTGTCGAGCTTCCTCTCTAATCCGTTCCTCTTCCCTCTTCCTATTTTGAGCACCTACTAATCGTGCTAGCATTTGATCAGTCAAAGGCTCCATGAATCATCTCACTCTACATCCGCTGATGTAGTTGGGGAGAATGTCGCCATCTAGGGTGGCTAGATTGACTGCTCCACCAGTCGAGATTCGATTATGATCAACGGTCCATATCCGTGTTTTGTAACTTCTTGGCGTGTTGTTTTAAGGTGTACACTAAGACTAAGTCACCTTCTTTCAGTCCCTTGTCTTTTATATGTGCATCATAATATGCTTTTTGTCTCCTTTTAGCTGCATAAATTCCTACCACTGCTTGTAACCTAGTCTCATGTAATTTCTCGATTTGGTCTAGTTGTTGGGATAGTTCATGTCCGTTCCACTCATACTGTTGGGCCACTTTCAGCGTTGGTACTAAAAAGTCAATTGGCAAAATTGCATTTTGCCCATACACTAAGTTAAATGGGGTAGTTCCAATAGCGTTTTATATGCAACCCAGAAGGCCCAAATTGCATGATGCAATTGTTTGTCCCAATCTGACCTTCCATTATTGACAATCTTTGTCAATACTGTATAGAGTACCTTATTAGAACTCTCCGCTTGTCCATTGGCTTGGGGATGGTATGGTGCTGATTTTTTATGAATCACTAAAAACTCATTCATTAGAGACTCGATTACTTCATTGAGGAAGTGCGTTCCCCGATCACTCACAATCTCGATGGGTAAAGCGGGTGAAAATATGCTCGAAAAGGAACTTCGCAGTAGTTTGAGCATCATTCTTTCTAGTGGCTTTTGCTTCTACCCATTTGGTCAAGTAATCAGTGGCTACTATGATGTACTCCGCATGTGATCCTTTGGCAGGTGGATTGATAGGTCCTATGAAGTCAATACCCCATTTTGTGAATGCCCTTGCACAGACCATGGATCTTAATGGCATGTCATCTCTCCGAATTGGGTATTTAGCTCTCTAACAGGTCTCACAGCTTCGTACATATGTTTCAGCATCCATATGTAGAGTTGGCCACCACAAGCCTGCAAAGAGAATCATTTTGACAGTTCTCTCTGTTGAAAAATGACCTCCTGCAGCACCTGCATGTGCCATTTCTAATATGGGTAAATATTCTCCTTCATGCACACATAACCTGAGTTGGTTGTCTTTACCTCGCCTAAACAGTTGTCTTCCCATGAGTATGTAATCCTTGCTCATTTCTTCTAAGGATCGCTTTCTTGCTAAATTAGCTCTTGCTTCATGCTCTTTTGTTTTTAAGAATTTAACCAATGTCTTGCTCCAATTGGGCGCTATGGTCGAAAAAGGTAGAGACATATGATCTTCTGGGATCGTCTCTTGGCATTCTGCACAATTACTTACGTGGTCGTGAACATTCTTGGGCATGTTAGGCCAGTACACTCCTAATCTTTTGAGTTCTCGAATTGTTCCATGAATTCCTCGATGTGTTCTCCATTTGTTCACATGTGCTTGCTCGATTAGTTGTTTTTGTTCGTCCTCCTCAACACATCTTAGTAATACTCCATTGGGTTCCTTGTAGTACACACTTCCTGCAACGATGTGTAAATTCCTTGATTGAAGAATTTCTTTTTTGCTATCCTTATTGATTGAGTGTTGAGGGCCATGGGTGCGTATAGGGATCAATTTTTCTGCCCATTTTGGACAAACTTCTAGATTAAACAAATATGTATCTGGCAGGTCGTCGGGTACTCCACTTGGTGGCTCTCCGTGTGTTAGCCTAGAAAGGTGGTCTGCTCTCACATGTGTGTTTCCTTTTTTCACTATTACTTCAAAATCGAACTCCATTAGTAGTAAGAACCATCGTACCAACCTTCCCATGTTACAAGGCTTATTGACTAAGTACAACAAAGCTTGATGGTCTATGAAGAACTTGAACTTGTTGGCTAAGAGGTAGTGTCTGAATTTCTTCACTGCATAGACCATTCCTAAGCCTTCTCGTTCAATAGTGGTATAATTTCTTTCCGCTTGATTCAGTTGTCTACTCGCATAGGCAATTGGATGATCGAGCTTACCTTCATCAGTTGGTTGGGCTAGGATACATCCAATGGCATAGTTAGAAGCATTAACATGAATATGAAATGGCTTGCTCCAGTTTGGTGATTTCAGAATTGGGGCTGTGCTAAGCCTCTTTTTCAACTCGGTGAATGCCTTCTCGCACTCATCTGTCCAAGTAAATTGAGTCAAGAGACCATACAAGGGTTTTGCTATTATGGCATACATGTGAATAAACCTACGGTAATATCCACAATGTCCCATAAAGGCTTGCACTTCCTTTGCATTCTTGGGTCTTGGTAGGTATAGGATGACTTTAATCTTGTCCTCATCCGTAGATATTCCATTTCTTGAGACTATGTGTCCTAGGATTTTCCCTTGTCTTACCATGAAGACACATTTTTCTGGGTTTAAACAGACTCTATACTGTCTACATTTGTTGAATATCTTCCTCAACTCGGGGATGTGATCGTTTCTTTGATTGGAGTATGTGCAGAGGTCATCTACATATACTTCCATGCTTTTTTTTCAAAAATTCCTTGAAAACATGACACATCAATCGTTGGAAAGTAGCAGGTGCATTAGTGAGTCCAAAAGGCATCACTCTGAAAGCATACACACCCCATTCGGTTGCGAATGCGGTCTTATGTTGATCTTCAGTTGCAATAGCTACTTGATTGTATCTGGAGAATCCATCCAGGAAACTATAGACCTCTTTTCCAGCTACCCTCTCCAACAGATGGTCCATTATGGGTAACGGGTAGCTGTCACGTATGGTGGCCACATTCACCTTCTTCAAATTTATGCACACTCTCAACTTTCCGTTTTTCTTAGGCACAACTACTAATGGCGATACCCACTCGGTATGTTCTATCTCATATATGACTCCTGCCGCTAGTAGTTTGTCTATTTCTTCCTTAATTTTTGCTGCATAAACCTCATTATACGTATAAGGGTGTTGTTTGGATGGTTTTGCGTCGGCCGTCATTGGTATTCGATGGGAACAAATAGTGGGTTCTACGCCTTTGAGATCCTTGTAGGTCCATGCGAATACATCTCGGTACTCTCAGATAAGGTGTATGAGTTCCTCTTCCTCCTCTTCAGATACATCTTTTCCAATATAGGTGCACCGCTCTTCCCCCTCTTCTACTGTTACCACAATTTTTTTGGTTTGTTCTTTGTTGTCGTATGCTTCTCCGTCTCGTGCCTCTCGTCTAGGCATTTGAATGGCTACTTTTCTCTCCTCTACTTCGTATTTTTTAAAATGTTCTGGAACTTCCAAAAGATCTGGGTTTGGCTCTACTTTACTCAAGTCTTCCCTCTGCTTGTGTATTGCCGGAGCAGTTTCAATTGCTAAGATTTTTGTTGGTTCCTGTTCCTTCTTGTTCTGAATCACGTTTAAGTAGCTTTCTTCGGAGTCGAATTTTGGTTCCATTTCTATGCTTTCATATTCCTCTTTCCATTCTTTTTCCAAGATTTCCCCTTCTTCTACTTCTTGAAGAACAACCATATAGAGATTTACATCATAGCCTTCCTCATCTATGCATTCGTTCATCGTCAAAACTTCTTCGTTTACACACACATCTAAGGTTGCCAAAATTTCCATCCATCCATGTGGCTCGAAGATCTCATCAGAAAAGGTTTGAGGCATGTAGTCTGGGTCTTCCACTGATCGATAGTTAGGGTGTCCTATCGGCCACAATTGTTTTTTATACTCCTCTTTCTTCGCTTCTTTACACATCCATAATTGGGCATCTTCATGTATCCAAGATTGGTCACTTGATCCGGCGCTGTGAATGGATAGGTCATCTTCTTCCTTGTGTACGAAATTCCATTGTAGTGGAGGGACATCTCGATAGGCAAACGTGTGAAAATTTATCTTGGTGGTGTTTCCTTGATGTTGCAGGTATAATGAATCTCTTCCCCAATCTTGTACTACCCGCATTTGTCTCATAAAGGGTCTCCCTAATATCATTTCATAGTTGTTTGCTTTCTCGAACTTACAAATGGCTAATGTGTGTTCAAATTCTACTCCACAGGTGGTTAATTTGATTCTTTCTAGTATTCCTAAGTGTCTTTCCACATGGCCGTCTGCTAATTGGAGTTTCATGCGTGTGGGCCGCAAGGCAGGTTTTCCCCACTTTTCCCATATCTCCTTGGTGGCGATTCCTACCCCGGCTCCCGTATGTAGAATAGCCTTGGTCATGTACCCATTGTGGGTGACAGGTAAACATGTATTACCTTCATCTCCTTCACTAAATTCCCCCACTTTATCAACTGGAATTTGTATTGTGGATTCGTTTTCCTTTTCCTTTCCTTTCGTTTCTCCTTTCTCTGGCTGTGTTTCTAATTGGTTTGCTAACTGCCTCCATAATTGTGGTTTAAGTTGAAGCAACTCTTCCACCGTCAATTTGCATTGCACCTTTGTTTTCTTTAGTTCTGTTAGATTGTGTGAACTCTCTTCTGAGTTTCCTTTTCCCTTCCCATGCACTGTGGGTGCTCGTATTATTATAGACTCCCTTTCGTATTCTCCCATGTAATTAGGCAATGTTGAAATGCTCAGGGTTTCCTCTCTACCTCTATCGAGTCTTGATGCTTCCTCATATGCTTCCTCTAGGTTGGGATGGGGTTGACAATCTCCCACAACTATTTCGTCCAAAGGAGGTGGACTGACTCCATTCTTCTTCCATTGCTCTTCTCGAATTCTATTCCATAAGTCCTTTGGCCAATCTGCCTCTAGGTTTGGTATCATTGACACCGGTTCATCTTGTGCTTTTATTCGTTCACCTTGGTCATCTTCCTTTCTAGGTTCCTTGTCCTTGGATTGGATGCATTCTTCATATAGACCATGTGCAATTCTTGTCTCTGGTAAAATTGGGATAGTCTTTTCTAAGGTTGCTTGTGCTACCTCGATAAGTTTCCTGCATATTGCCAACCTTTCTTTTTCTAATTCCCCTTGAGGGTAGAGTTTTTCATGTTGCTCTATATTTGGGCCCATTTTGATTCTAGCTTGGTAAGCTTTCAACCACATGCCTAAGTCGTCTGGCTTTGGGTCAGCTAGAATTGATCCTAGCTTCTCTTTTTCTGAGCTAATCCGTGGTGGCTCAGGGATCTCCTTATGCGTTTTTTGTTCTTTATGCTCCTTCAAGCCCTTAGTTTGTTTCTTACTGTTTTGACTCTTATTTCTCGCCCATTTTTCTTTGAGTTTTTCTCGTCTTTCCTTCCATTTTGTACTCTTGTGTTTTGGGAGTTCTCACGTGGGTTCTCAGAATCCTAAACTACCTGAATTTCAGAGCCTACAGTTTTATTGCTCTCTTGTTTCTCTTCTAGTTGTTTTCCTTTTTGTTGCTTTGCTTGGGCTCTAGTAATAGCCTTTAGTGGTATAGTGTACTCCTTATCACTTCCAGACCCTTCTATGACCTCAATCACGTTGATTGGTGTAGTATCTTGAGTTTTTGTTGGATTCTTAGGGCAGTCTCTGAAAAGATGTTCCTTCCCGCAATCACTACAATATCCTTCCCAAATCCTAGGTGGTGGAGGGTTGTAAGGTCGAGGGCATTCTCTAATGAAATGGTCTCCTCCGCATCTATAGCATGGTCCTCTCTGCATAGGTGGTCTAATAGGTGGTCTCACGGTTGGTTGTGCTTTAGGAGCCGCATACATTAGGGTGGCCGTCTCTGCTCCATAAGTCTGATCATAGCCTTCGTACCCATAATAAGCCGCATCATATGCCGTTTCATATTCCATCATGTTGGCGTCGTATGGGTAGTACTCTCCTGGTGGAGGTTCATATCCAGGGTTTGTTGATTCTACATTGGTCATTGTCGATGCTGGTACTATAGCTCTCTCCAAGTTTTCTTTTGGTTGAGCATACTTCACCGATACTACTTGTTGAGGTTTTGACAGTTGGGGTCCTAGTACTGGTTGTGGTGGTGGGTATGGTGCCTGCTCGTATGGCCTAGATGCTTCTGCTGGTGTGGGATACAGATTGTATCTTGGTATCTCTCTGCCTGGTTCCCTAGGAGGGTATCCATATGGTCTATACTGCGATGGTTGAAAAGGGTGTGCTTGCCTATTGAAGGGACAGTTCTCAGTAGTGTGGTTGGTATATTTTTGTTCTATGTGGCAATACCAAGAAGTTCCTTGTTGTTGCTGTTTGTGGTATGGATACATAGGTTGTGCACCAGCCCCTCCTCGGACACACAAGTGTGTGGGGTGCTCTCCTCCACATAAATTACATCTCCGTAGCATAGGCACTCTTTGAGCTGGGGTTTGGTAAGCTCTTTGCCCCTGGACTCCTAGTTTCTTTGCTAATAATTCTGCTAATTCTTCCATGTTACTGGAGTTGGATGTGACAATGATCCTTAAATCTTCTGGTTTAGTGAGGTCGGTTGTACCTTTGAGATCCTCGACAAGGTTATCTTCCAAATCAATGCACTCTTGAAGACACTCACTCAATGTTTGTAGCCTCTTCACATACACTAGTGTTCGTAGAGTTCCGTTAGTGAGCCCATCTAAAAATAATGAAATCATCTTTTGTTGAGTGGGTCTCTCAGCCGTTGGGCATCTATCCACATATTGATTGAATCTTCGGGCAGCAGTCTTCACAGTTTCATTAGGGTTTTGTTTAAAGCTATGGATTAAAGACACTGAATTGTGTTTAATCCCTCTCTTTGTGAATTCCCCAATGAATTCTTGGAAGAATTGTTCCATGTTTCCAAATTGATTGGGATCTAAGGGCTGAAACCAAGTTAGAGCGGTCCCTGTGAGGGTGAGTCCAAAAGACTCATACTGCACAAAGAAGTCATCTACTTGCTCCGCTCTTAAAACTTGTTTAAATTCACCGATATGATCATAGGGTTCCCCCAATCCATCATAATGGTTTCTCACACATTTAGCCACTTGAATAGGTCTCAATCTTCTCATTGGTTCAGGTGGTCTGGGCATCACAGAGAAGATTGGGGCAGCTGGTCGTATTGGAGGTATTCCAGGTTGTCCTCCTACCGGTGGTCGTGGTCTGACCAGTGGTCGGTAATGGTTACCTATCCCTGCGTGGGTCTGATGGTGTGTTTGCACTCCTGGAGTTGCAAACTGTACATGAGTACGGTTGGGCACACTTCGTTAGCTGGTCTGTCCTGATGTTGCATGTTCCGTCTCTTGTTGATTCCCAAAAGGATTTTGTGAGGTAGTTGCCTGATCTCTCTGAGGAAATACAGGCGCACCCATATATCTCAGCCGAGCCCTGTCTAAGGCACTCACAGGCCAATATCTCCTTTGATCCTTATCCAAGTATGTGAATCTAGTTTCATCATCTCGGTCTTTCAGCTCATAGAATGTCATGGGGCTTTCTTCTCTCCCTGGAGCAGGTAAGTCGGTTTGAAGCAATAGGTCTGATCCGTTGATCATATAGACCTCCAACAAGTAGTCGTCTTGAGGTATCAAATCTCCTCTCAAGACCCGTGATACTTGAGACCTACCCCTAGGGGTAGTCACAAACTCCTCAGGGTGTGTTCTTTCGGAGTTGTCTGGGTCCACAAACTCTCCCCTTTCATTGATCCTCTCAGGAAATTCAGTCACAATGTAGATATGACCAATTTTGTCTACATACGCACCTCCCTCGTACTTGACCGCAGGTCGGGGTACAATTGTGGCATTCAGGGAAGTTACCATCCTAGCCACAGATCTGTTTAAGCCATCCAGGTAGATTGGGATCTCCTGGGCATTGGTGGACACATACTGTAAGGAGGTACGGTAATCTCCTTCAACAGTAGACATGAAATTCCTATTCGGTGTTGGACCCTGCATGTCTTTAGAAGCCATGGGTAGTTCCTCCTCTGAATCACTAGAAGTCTCTGAGTAGATGGAGTGATATGACGCTTCTTCGACTACTTAGCACTCTTCCTGACCTCAAGTTCATTCACTCACCTAAGTCTCTCCAGAAGTCTCAGAGATTCTCCTTGAGTGGCTCTCCTAATGCCTCAAATTGTCTGACAGAATGTTAGTGCAAATCTAGACGATACCAATTCCAGGCGATACTGCACTAGGCGATACTACCTCGGCCACGATACGATACCTGATGTTAACACGATATGATAGTGTCTGCAGCAGGCGATACGATACCGGATGACTGCCACGATACGACACCAAAAGTGGTATCGCGATACAGTTCCAGGTAAGGAGACGATACGATACCAGAATTCTAGGCGATACGATACTATGGGTAGCCGGTGATACGATATGGCACTGGGCTACGATACAATACTTGAATCCTAGCCGATACGATACTATCTGCAACAGACGATACGATACTAGACAACCGTACGATACGATACCAGTAACCTTCCCGATACGATACAACTTTAGTGTCGCGATACTATCCTCGTGATGGGGACGATACGCTACTAGGACCAAAGGCGATACGATACCACCTGTTTGGACGATACGATACCAGACAAGGTATCACGATACTTCACTAGGAAATAAGGCGATACGATACTTGTAGGGGTCAACGATACGATACTAAGGTACGGGACAATACGATATTTCGGTTCTCACGATACGATACCGGAGAACCAAGACGATACGATACTTATGATGGTATCGCAATACTATCCAGGTGAGCGGGCGATACGATACTGAAATGGTGTCGCGATACTTGATGCCAAGTGAGACGATACGATACCAATGTAGGTAACGATACGATACCACTGGATAAGGTGAGATCGCGATACCAACTTGGGGTCACGATACCAAAATGGTATCGCGATAGAAAGACAGATATCAAGCGATACGATACTTCGGTGAGTATCGCGATACAAGGGAGCTTTGGTATCGCGATACCAAATCTCAACCGATCGCGATACTCAAGCCAAAAAGTCTCAAAATACAAAAATTTTTGTAGCCCCTTGTTCCTCTCATCCTCCTCCTCACTTCTAAGCCCCTGTCCTTCACAAAAATTTCTAATCAATCAATATTTTCCCCTCCGTGATACTGCGCAACCTTTAATCACTTGTTTGATCACTTTTAATGTGTTTTGGTCAGACAAACTCTGTGGAATCTTACCTTTGTCCAGTATTGCTTGCACCTTGAGCTCCAAAGCTAACTTTAAGGGTCTGAAATGCACGATACAACACCCACGATACTAGTCGCTGCTCGCAGACGATACCAGAACACCACTCAGTGCCAAATGAGCCAAATTTTTTGGTTTTTATACTGTTTTGACAGAATTTGAAGTTTGCTAATTTTTGGTGATTTTGGGGATTTTTTTGGTGATTTTTGTCTACTCCTACTTCTCCTCTCCTCACTACTCCTCTTCTTCTAACCTACCCTAACTCCTTCTTCTCTCCCTTCCTCCTAACCCTAAACCTAAGACTTATCACACACACCTTTGAGATGTGAAGTAACAAGTGCTGAAGTGATTGACTAATTGCCACAGGACAAATTCACTTCTACAAGTACGATCCTATCACACTCGATCTATAACCATCACGAAGGCACCTTGGTTGAGTGTTCCCCGGCAACGGCGCCAAAAACGTGTGTACCTGAGCCAAGAAGACTCAAGGACTTGTGCCAATGAGACTCTACCTCGATTGCCACACAAGTGCGTATAGTGGGAAATTAACACACATTTAAATGTCAATCCGATCGAACGACCTAGCCAAGTGTATGAATACGTGTGCACACGTGATGGAAAATGAAGTGGCTCAGCTTGCATGCATGAGAAAAGACTAATCCACCTCTCACACTCACTGAAATGCTGAAAGTATCTGCCGCGATACCTCTTATAGCAGTTTTCAAAAAATCAAGGATTTCTCCCAGCTCCGAACTCCGAATATAGGCAATAGGGTACTCGTTTCGAAGCTCTCGACGATACGCTCCTATTGGAAGTGATTTCACTTGATTCTGATAACTCTGCTTCAAGTTATGGCCAAAATGGTGAATGGCGGGAAGCACCCACACTCACGCCACAACTCCTACTAGTTCGCACACACACTACAGCAGCTCAAAATCAATGAGGAGGGGTAAACAACAGTCCTACACACACATTTCAAGCAACACACACACATATCAGACCAAAAAGAGGATCAAAATCAGCAAGGAAGAGGCAAATTCGAAATTTCAG
>CM035418.1:3368273-3378273 GCA_020310875.1 Ceratopteris richardii
GCCAAGTGTTCAAAGTACTCATTTTCCAACGAGCTGCCAAGTGTTTAAAGTATTGATTTCCCAAAATACTAGAGGCTAGCGGTTGCATTGCTGTTGCAGCTTCTAAGCTGCTTCCAACTGTACTACACAGGTCTCGGGAAAAGCGCGGAGAGAGAGAGAGAGAGAGAGAGAGAGAGAGAGAGAGACATGCAGCAGGTGATAGAAGTGGAAGGTGAGATTGCTCTAAGGCAGCTATTGACGCTTAAAGGCTCCACTATTCTGTATTTCCAGACAAATGCCGATCGAAGCGTTGATCCTCTGTTTTCTCAGCTTTGCACCGATACCCCCCATGCTCGTTTTCTTCGGGTTCTCTCTCTCTCTCTCACTCACTCACTCTCTCTCTCTCTGTGCTTGCGACATGCACACGCGCGGAATATGACACTTGCCTTCTGTGGTTGTTAAGGTGAATGCAGAGAAGAATCCAGAAATCTTAAAGGCATTCAGCGTATCAGAAGTTCCATGCTTTTTCTTCATTAAGGTACGTATTTTGTAAATGGTTTTGGTGTTCTGAGGCTGTCGTTTATTTTGATTCATTTAGAGAGAGAGAGAGAGAGAGAGAGAGAGAGAGAGAGAGAGAGAGAGAGAGAGAGAGAGAGAGAGAGAGAGAGAGAGAGAGAGAGAGAGAGAGAGAGAGAGAGAGAGAGAGAGAGAGAGAGAGAGAGAGAGAGAGAGAGAGAGAGAGAGAGAGAGAGAGTTTTAACGTCTTAAAAAAGACAGAATTACCTGTGCGACCAAAAATTTTACAACGTGGTGTATCTGATACAATGTTATGATAAAACAAGGAACTACATTATGAGGTAATAAAAATGAGAGGAAAGGGGAAGCTACTACTAGGAGCTGAAAGGGAAAATGGCAGTGTAGTGGAACAGGGTTATGAAGGCGTAGCTGCAGTATAGCTATATCAACAAATTCTAGAGTGGCATGGCTGAAGGAAGAAGGGGAATCCACTAAGTAAAATGAAGGAGCACTAGTATAGTGTGTGAGATACAAAACACTCAGAAATCCTGCCTTGCAGCCGATTGAATCAATTGTTAACGAATCTCCTCAATGTTGATTAAGGCCAACATCGTGGCCACAGAGAGAGAGAGAGAGAGAGAGAGAGAGAGAGAGAGAGAGAGAGAGAGAGAGAGAGAGAGAGAGAGAGAGAGAGAGAGAGAGAGAGAGAGGGGAAGAAGAAGAAGAAGAAGAAGAAGAAGAAGAAGAAGAAGAAAGATATATTGATGTCTAGTAAAGGCCAAAGTTGACCTATGAGACATGATGATATAGAATTGGTAGTCCTCTAAATATGCAAAAACAAAAAAGCATGAAAACGGAAACTAAAACCAGTGATGTGTAATCTATGGTGTGATAAAGGCACGACTCTAACCCAACAAAAAGTGACCATGTTATACATAGGATCACAGGAATGTAGCTCTGGTACCACAGATGATGACTACATTGCATGCAAGAGGTAACAATGTAAAGGAGTGTGCTTGAGTGGGATGGGTAGTATCCCGTGTGCTGATCATGTCGTAAATGTATCTGTGCCTCTGTCTGTTGAAGTGTGGGTCCTCCATTCGGGAGTTGCATAGTTGCACATACCTCCACTCTATGGAACAAATCGGTGATACTCTGCTGTATGGCTTTACTCTCAGCCCGTCTTGTTCCAGTGATTGATCTCATCTGTGATCGTCAATATGAGGAAGCATTGGAGTCTACCGTGATCCTCAGTCGTCATACATTACTCTGATGAGTTCTCCATTGGAACTGAGTCCTAAGATCTGAATACTCTGGGCATCGTATCACAAAGTGCTCTTCGCTGTCCACTGATACTGGGAGCTGTCTGATGGTTGCCTGGAGATGATGGGGAAGATAAATCCTCATGTATTGTGGGGCAATTATTAATCCCTGATCCAATATCCGTAGAAAAAGCTCATGGAAGTATAGTTTTTTTGCTGGAAGTGGCTCACTTGGACTGACCCATGTCTTCTGTATATATGCGCGCCATATCATTGTCAGATAATCATATTCCTCTCCTGACTAGAGAGTGAATAGGTGGGAGCCTGAGTGTCATTCGATGGTAATCGGTCTATATTTAGACCATATCTGGCCATCCCATCGCGAACTTGAGAATACTAGGAGGTGTCGCCTAAAAGCATGAGATCTCGTGATGCCTGAAAGGCTCTATATATGATGCACTCACTGTCCATATCTTGGAATCTAGCATTGGTGGAGTAGCTACTTCTGCTCTGATAATATATTAGGGCATTGAGGGCTTACGACGAATGAGCTTGGGTATCATGAGTATATGAGGTCTTTGGACTAGTGATAACCATATCAAATCTGGCAGCCGGGCCCCCATATCCATGCACCATACATCAGGGGGAGGCTGTGACACTGTTTCAAATAGCCATGTTGAATGAAGTTAGCTATCTCATCAGTATAAAGCCCAAAGAGAGTGGGGGAGAGGGGACACCCTTGTTTCACACCAATGGTGCGAACAAGGGGATCTGAAAGACCTCTTGGGCATTGGGCTCTGCCTGATATCTGCTTATAGCCTCATATAATGCATAGACACCCCATATCATCTCCTTCAATTCTCCAAGATCCATGAGTTGCCTGAAGAGCTTCTTTGTAGGTAATGTGTCAAAAGCCTTGTAGAAGTCCATGAAGCAGCGGTATAGCCTTCTCTTTCTCATGCGAGTCATATCAATCAAGCATCTCAGAGTGAAAATGTGATCTATGGTGGAAAAGGATCATCGGAAGCTTGTGTGTCTTGTATCTTGTAGGCCCTCCTCCTCGGCAAGAGTGCTCAACCTCTTCTTTAAGATCGGCCCATAAGCTTGGCCAGTATGGAGCCAATCATGATGATCCCATAGGTGCTTCAGTCCATAATGTCTCCATATTTGTGGCATTAGGGGAAAAAATGAACCCTGCATGGGACTTTTAGATTAAGGAGTGATTAGTGATGGACCAATGAGAGGAGGGTGGTGGACACAGTCTAGTAGCTTAATCACCTAGGCTAGGCATAGGCTTCCCTTGTTTTTGTTTGGTCAAATAGGAGAAAAACAACTAGAAGGGGTGGTTTTGTTCACTTGAATGGTTTTGAATGCCTCTCGAATGCATTTTAACCCTTGGATTGGCTCCAAAATCCAATGGATGATAGTGAATGGCAAAAGTCAAGGCATCCATGCTTTTGGACCCTTGGATGAGCAAGAGATTTAATGGCTAGGATGAGATAGAGCTGGAAAAAGGCGCCTTTGTTTAATAGCCATTAGATTGCCTCTTGCATCCGATGGCAGAGCTTGAAGCCCAAAAAGAATAGGCGCCTTAAATGGCAGCCATTGGATCCAACCACCATCCAAGGGTGTAGTTTGAAGGAACAAAAGCTGAGCACGCCTTTTTCCCTCCACCATCGGATTATACCTTCATCCAACGGCTCAACTGCCTACGCAAAAGTAGATCAGCCCTAGATGCGGACTTCCGTAGGATTTACCCATGATCTAATGGTCGATATTTGTGCAGAGAAGGTGCATTCGGCCTGCGCAAATAAAGCCAAACCCACACGAATCTCTGACATTCTCTCTCTATGGATCATTTGTCTTCAATCTCAACCATTGATTTTAAGCATCCAAAGGCTCTAAAGCATTACATTTCATAATTCAAACATAAAAAATATGGAATACTATTTTATTTGGAAAAACCACCGGTGGTTTTGTATGGCTCCTTAATCAAGGGGATTAAGCATTTTAATTCCTAAAAATTAGGAATCCTTACAAGGCCCATGCAGGGCTCACTTTTCCCCCTAATGGATAGGCACGATAATGTGCTCTATCCATAAATCTAGAAACCTTGAACCAAAGTGTGGTTGAAGAGGTGGGCGATGAGTGGTGCAAGGGTCTAACTCCCATAGATAAGATGCTTAGCTTGTAATCTAAATTGATGTTGATATATTTAGGTAGTGATGTGTGTGAACACACTAGGACCGCCAGGGCACTTTTTTCCCTCTTTAGGAGGTTTCTTTCCCTGTCTTGTATATACGCCTATTACCCTAATGGGTCATTTATCTTTGTATATTCTCTTGGTCAATATTGTGTGTTGTGCTCTAAGCTTCTTCTTCTTACTTGTGTTGTGCGCACTTCTGCAGACCTCAAACTCCAACAATTGGTATCAGAGCATGTCGTAGCTTCATCGAGGGCATCGTCGAGATCCCTCCGATCACAGTCTCAGAAGCGCACAAAATTTGGTGAGCATACTCATGTCGAAATGGCGATCTAAGCTCGTTTTGGCCTCCGAACACACTATCGCAGCACTTGTGCATGCAGTTTCATCTTTTTGTGCCAAAGATATATACAGGTTTCGGTTCGCAAGTATAAGCACCTCGAAGTCAGCTACAGGTTTAGCAGAACTCGACAGGGTAGTTCTGTTCAACTTTTTGGGGTAGGGTCATTTTTCTGCATCAAGGTATTTTAGTCAGTGGCCATGGCTGAAAGCAGTGATGTATTCCGTATGCCGGCTGTTGAGGATAAGTTGGATGGTACCGGTTACCCATTATGGGCTTATATGATGCGTCATGTATTGGTTGCAAAAGGATTGTGGAATATTGTGCAGGGTGTTGAAAAACATCCTATTACATCAGTAAATACAGTTGTTGAAGGTGATGCAGATGGCATTGAAGATGACGATATTCTTCAGGTTATTGTTCGTGCTACGGTTTCTGATGCACCTACTGAAGAGCAACTTGGTTGGGATGGTAAAGATGCTTAGGCAATGCATTGATAGCGTTGTCTGTCAAACGTGCCATTATTCTCCACATTCTCTTTTGCAAAACAACAATGATGAGACTAAGAAGATATGGGAGGATACGGCCTTCACTTCGACGATTGACGTATGACAGTTACATGGCTCATCATTGTGCCTACATGACCAAGGTAATATAAGATGCTCAACCTTCTTGTTTTGAAGATGCACTTAAAAGTATAGATTGGGAGAAAGCTATGGATGAGGAGATGGTTGCACTTTACGGAAATGACACATGGAAGCACGTTCCATTGCCGCAATGAAAGAAACCCATAGGTTGCAAGTGGGTTTACAAGGTAAAGCACAATGTTGATGGTAGCATAAGTAGGTATAAGGAACGGTTGGTAGAAAAAAGATATGCTTAGACATATGGCATTGATTATGAGGAAATGTTCAGCTGTGTGGCAAAAATGTCTACTGCCAGAGGACTTGTTGCATTAGCTACAACAAAAGGATGGACTTTGCATTAGATGGATGTGAAGAATGCCTTCTTACATGGTGAGTTTCAAGAAGAAGTATACATGGACCATCCACAAGGATATGAGGATTCAGAGCACCTAGAATATTTTTGCAGGTTGCAAAAAGCTTTGTATGGCTTAAAGAAGCCTCTCATGCTTGGCATGCAAGGATTGCTGATCACTTAATCACCATTAGATTTTCTATGTGTGATGCAGATCATTCATTATATGCAAAGAAGGATGATGATGGCATCATGATTGTGGTTATAATATGTTGACGACTTCATTGTAGGTGGTGATAATGAAGAAAGCATCAAAGCGGCAAAGCAACTCCTTATGTAGGAATTTGATATGAAAGATCTTAGTGTGTTTCGCTATTTTTTGGGCATTGAGTTTATACATACAGAAATAGGTATACGGATGTTGCAAAGGCAATATGCCTTGAGTATGCTACAAAAGTATGGTATGGCTGATTATAAGCCAATTTATATGCCATTAGATCAGTCTTTGAAGTTGGATACTACATGAGGTAGGTGAGGCATTGGAAAATGCTACTATGTAAAGGAAAATTATGGAAAGTTTGATATATCTCACAATTACAAGGCCTCATCTAAGCTACACTGTTGGACTTGAAAGTCAATTTATGCAGGTTCTAGGAAACCACATTTAGATGTTGTGAGACTCACTCTACAATATGTGAGTGTTATTTTCGATTATGCATTGTTTTATGAAGCTAGTGTAGAATTGCAAGTTCATGGATACACCGATGCAGATTGGACTTGTAGTATTCCATATAAAAGATCTACTAGTGGCTCTCTATCCTCACTTGGAAGTGCAACTATTACACGGTGCAGTAAGAAGCAACCCATTGTTGCCTTTCCAAGTATACAGGATGAGTATAGAGGTGTTACAATGGAAGCATGTGAAGCATCATGGCTAGAGATGCTACTTGCAAATTTAGGTGTGGAAGTGTAAAATCTTATCATCATCTATTGTGATAATCTTGGTAGCATGCAATTAGCTCGGAATCTTGTTTTTCATGCTAGAACAAAGCACATTGAGGTACATTATCATTTCATTAGGGAAAAGGTATAAGCGGGTGATATTGACTTTGTTTATGTGAGGACAAATGAGCATGTTGTTGATATTTTCACTAAAGCACTTGGAGCTGAGACGTTGAAGAAGTTTCGGAAGGTACTTGGATTACAGGACATGACGTTGAACTTGAGGGGGAGTGTTGAGATATCAAGCTCAACATGTGATGATCGAAGATGACACATATCACTTTTTCATTTCTCTGACATGTACAGTGTCAGACCGGTATATGTTTGAGATACGTTAGTAGCTTTACTAGATTTATCTATCGAGAGTGATGGCACATTTGTTTCTTGTGAGCTCACTCATTCGCGGACATTAAGATTTTCCTTATGTACTGATCTTTATATATTGTACGAGTTGTATTGTTGTATTAGGTTATTCTTGTATAATCTCTTTATGTAACAAAAGGAGAAGAAGAGGAAGATCATTCTTCCTTGCATCAATCTGTGTGTGTTCCTCTTTGAGAGTGAGCTCTCTTCCTTATCTCCTTTCTTGTGACAAATTTGTCCTTGGAAAAAACTACATGCCTTCATGGATTCGGATTGGTAAATGCTATGAGCACTTAAACCTTCTCATTAACACTTGTATAACTCTAAGATATAAAGGCTAGATGCTAGAAGGGGGTGAAAATCAGGTCAATAACTTCAAGATATAAAACTGGATGCTAGAAAAGATTGGAAATCAGGTGAATGTGGAAACTTTACTATTCCACAGAAGTCATCAACCTGGCATCAACCTTATCGTTTTGTGAAATAAGCAATGGAGGCTCTATATAACCAGCAGATGGTGGTCCACTCAAGCCAAGGGCAGTTGGATGAAGTGCATGCTATTAAATAATAGAGCGTTTCTTTAGAGAACTATTTCGGACTGCATGAGACTAGTGTTTCTCTCAAGAAACATAGCCCACAATTTCCAGCACATTGAATTTCCTTGCCCTTGATGTAATTATGCTCGGAGGATATTAGACATGCCATTTGGAATTTCTGCTACATTAAATGCTGGTGGCAAGAGATTTCACTGATCTTGTTCAATTTGCTTCCTGGAACCAACAAGTCACCATCATATTCAGCACTCACAAACATCATGATGATGGTGTAACACTGATTATGGGTTAACTTATATCTTAAGCAGGATATGAGACATGCCCGCAAGTTATAGCACACTGAATTTCCTTGCCCTTGATCTAATTATGCTTGTGAGGATATGAGACATGCCATTTGGAATTGTTGCTACATTAATTGCTGGTGCAAGAGATTTCACTGATCTTGGTCCATTGGCTTCCTAGAACCAAGTACACCATCATATTCGGCACTCACAAACATCATGATGATGGTGTGGTACAGATTGTAGATTTGGCAGTCTAGAAACACCTTGATTTTGGACATGGGAAAATGTTTTCTGAAGCACTTCCTCTCAAGCATCTGAAAGAATGTATAATTAATGCTGCAACAGCCCAAGACACATCAGAGGTCATATTCTTCAACCTTTTAACCTAATTTTTTTGTTCTTTTTTGTTCAGGTTGATTCAGCCTCTCTTGGAGATTACTCCCATGTACGATTGTATTCACTAATAAAGAGATTAGTATTCCTTTAAAAGAAGTCAAATATCTAATATATTATATGTGGGATGAATAGGAACCTCAAAAATCATAATTTTCAATAGGAACCGCAGACTCTGCATAGGCATAAAAGGTAATAGAGTACAGTATTTGAATTCTATGTGGCATGTGCTGTATAAAAATTTCAATAATTTGGTTTCTCAGAGCGATTCTCCTGTTGACGTTCATATAATCATATGTCCTTGGTCCTTACGGTTTATTTATTATTATTTAATCAACTTTTTTCCATATTTAATGCCCAGGATGAGGAGATTGTCGACAAGCTAGAGGGAGCTCATCCATCAGACTTAGCAAATAAAGTTTCTAAGGTTGCAGGGCCACGAGCCCCTACACAGGCTGCTACACCATCAAGTCTTGGCATGGCTGGCGGACCCACAACTCTTGAGGCAGTGCAGCAAGAATCAAAAATACATAACACACTGTGATATGTTTAACAGAGTATGGGCATATTAGACAGCCTTATCATCTATGCATGAACTGTCCCACGAAATCATTTTCTGCATTATTGATATTCAACCATTACATTTATTAAGGTGAATATACTGGAATACTGTCACTTTTCGAGCTATTCGCCAGTGAATTTCACTGCTAAAAAGTACTTTATGTTCAATATTTTGGATTGACATTAATTTTAAGAAGCATATTTCCATGCAGTTTAATCTGATATGCTAGTTGTATACGAAGTTGAATAGATAGATAGCATGGTATAATAATTTTGGAGTCTATTTTATTCTGAAGAAATCTAGTAGAACTTCATCTATTCATGTGATGTGGGCCAAAGGGTGGTGATGAGTCTTTTTTATCAATTTAGAATCTATAGAGTTCAAGATTCTTATGATTTTTCAAAGACCTCATTTTTAACAAGCCAGTCTAGAGAATGTTATCAAGTAGTTAGTCTACCTACATACATTCTACCCTTAGGAAGGTGATCACCATGATTTACATTACAAGTCTTTATGAAATCTAGAGGCAATGGAGGTGTGAAAAGATCCCTGTAAAAAAGTCAAATAATGAGAGCTCTGAATCGATATTTTATCCATAGAGCATCCTTGTCATGATGATTTTAGATCCATGGTTTCAGAGGCCACTAGCTGAAAATCAAACAGGCGTAGTGCCAACATACTTTGATGTGATGCAGATCCAAAAAAGATGCTGCATCTTTTCTTTTTTGCAACAACACTTCATACATGTGAAAGCGTACTAGATATGCTATGTCTCTGTGTGCAAACTCTTGATTTAAACCTCCCAACAGAGCTTTCCAGAAGAAGATATTTTCTATAATGTGCATGTTAACTCTGCATATACCCAATCCTGTTAAGCTACCATTCGTTTGACTTGGTCAATGTCCCTCTCTTGTTACAGGTGATGCCACACACATTCCATCTCTTGTTAGACATCCCACCCTTTCCCAAACCCTCCCCCCCCCTCAGAAAACACACACACACACACACACACACACACACACACACACACACACACACACACACACACACACACACACACACACACACACACACACACACACACACGTGCACATGCATGCCACGTGCACACCACTTTTTCTTTGTTTGGGGGGGGGGAGGGGAGGGGGGGGACCCCCAATCTCAATCATATGCCATCAATCTGAAAATGAGAAAATCTAGTAATCCATCTCCTCAATAACAGGATGGCTTGCACTTCCATGTTGGTGAAATCATTGGGCAATGGTATCATTCTAGGGATCCATCTCCCAATCTTTCCATCAGCTCATACATACTTTTTTGTTTTGGGGGATGTCTCTCTTTTATTAGTTCAATATGTACATCAGAGTATCATCGCAGTGGACCTAAGTGAGGAGGTAGGCTTTTTAAAGATTAATGCATTGATCACCAGGTGTAACAAGGCATCCAGAATTCCATTTCCAGAGTCCAGATTATGCCATCATTGTGATGTTCATAAATACAAAATCTGATGATGTATCTATTCACTCTAATCAGCTATTTAACCAAAATTTACCACGTTTTTATT